>JAEIIH010023365.1:0-17012 GCA_018904745.1 Drosophila orosa
CCCTCGAGATATAAACGATTTAATTTATGTTAGAAGAGATCACATCATATCATTTTTGTCATGAGACAAGAGTAGTAGCTTTTACCCCAAAAGATCTTTATGGAAGTCTGTAATATATGAACAATTATTATAAAACTTTAGGCTCTTTTTGAGGAACTTTGTAATATTCGTTGTTAAATAATATGTATACTGTTAAGACCTTGATGAAGAACTCGTATTACCTTTAAAGAACTACCTTTCCTTCCGGAAAAGAACCAAAAACCCTTCAGTTTCGAACTTGAACCCTTTTTGGCCCAAATCAAATTTTGGTTACTATAATTTTATCGGGCATGACCGAACCGTTAAATCGAAAGCTCTCGCATATCGCACGCAAACCAGGTGCTAATGAGGCATTTTGTTTCTGCTTTGGCTAATTCATTGTTTACGGCCGTGCCAAGAGAGTGGCGCAGATTTAACGGTATAAGCGAAAGGTTAGCCCAAACATGCAAATATCAATATGGCCAGAATGCCAGTATCCCCAAGTCAGAACAAAGACCAATCAACGGTGTCGATGTCGGTGTCTATTTCTAGACAGATTCGCAGATATTTCCTTTTGTGACTAGTTCCGATTGGTTCATTGAACGATTTTAGACGATCTGTTTTTTGGTTGTGACCCATCTTCACGGGCATGGCACATACTCCCTTACTCCCAGGTCGGATTCCCAGCTCCGAGGTTCGCACCTCCAGTCGTCATTCCCAATTAATCATCGCTTTGGCTTGTTGATCCAATCGCATTTGCTTTGCAAAAGACACAAGAGAGTTACAAAGCTGAAAGGGGGGAATGGGGTAGAGAGAGGCGGCGAAAACAAGTTTATGGAGGGGGTGTACACAGGGAAAAAATATATAGTTTATTAGGGAATTTTAAAATATAACCTGGACCTCTTATTGGCTAAGCTTGTAATACATTCAGCTTAGTTTTGTGTTTTATTAGCTCAAATAATAATAGCTAAACGATCTCTAAAATTTAGGATTTCTATAGAAATATATTTAATATATTTATATGTATATATAATGTATATATATTTTACTAGGGAACTTTTAAAAATAATCTGGACCTCTATTTGGCTAAGCTTGTCATCAATTTATTTAAGTTTTGTGTTTTATTATCTCAAATTTAATAATAATCTATAGCTAAACGATCTCTAAAATCAACGATTTCTATAGGAATAAAGAAATATATTTTATGTACTATATAATAATATAATTTTTTATTTAGTTAACAAAAGACGCTACTACTTTTCGTGGCCAGCGCATAGGGAATACTTTGGGGAAAGACTATAAGTTTTTTTTTGGCATAAATACTTATCAGATTGTGCTGAAATTTGGTATATGGCTAAAAAATATTATAAATCAATACTTAGACTATCATTTATAACTTAAGCTCATTTTATTGTTATGGAAATTCGACGTTTATTTTAAAAATTTTATACTAAATGGAATAAGTGGCATAAATACTTATCAGATTGAGCTGATTTTTGGGATGTCGCTAAAAAAATATAATAAAGCAACATTGGTACTATTTTTTATAATTTAAGCTCAATATATATTTATGAAAATTTAAGATGAACAACAAATTTATATAATTTTAGAAGATTATATAAATTTGTTGTTCATCTTAAAATATATTATATTCATAGACCAATTTTATTTCTCTCTCTGCACTCAAAGGGAAGCTTGGAATGTGCCGCGACTATCAATCAATCTGCTTTTGCCCCCTTCCCTGCGACCTCTACCAAATTCGGTCTATTGTCCGGCGGCTGTTACCAAATCCGTAGACCGGCTTTTTTGACTTTCCATAGGAAAAGCCCCGAAATCACCCGAAGGTTATCGCTTATCCGGAGACTACTCCTCCGATTCCGATTCCCCGATTCCGTTGGCTAGCTCGGATCTCCTATCTGTTTAGGCATTCAGGTGTGCGGTGGAACACTCCCTCATGCGGGAACCCAGATCTCCGTTTAGCGATACTAAAACGCGCACTGGAGACCCATTTAACGTGGGAAACGGCCGAGTCAGGCCGAGGCCCTTTTGCAAAAATCGAAAATGTGATCACAACTACTAGAGGAGCGGGCCCCAAATGTGAGTTGCATTTCAATTTCCAGAGGGAAGGCGAACGACGTCATCGGCCCGCAAATTTGCATTCAGCCATGTGTTATTTTTTTTTTACAGACTGGCGGGAGTTACGCAGGGGAGTGCATTTTTAATGTCAAGCAACTGGCCGGCATGCCAAAGGTATTATGACATACATTTCAATTCAATTTTTAGATAAAGATGCGCCGCTGCTGCTGCTGCTGCAGTTTGCTTTTCTTCTTTCCTTTGCTCTCTGAATGTGTATATTTTTTAAAAAATGCAACAAAAGCGGACAGCGGACGGTGGACGATGGACGACATTTGTGTGTTTCGGGGGAATGAAGTTCCGCCATTGGCGATGATGTAAACATCAAAAACAGATACAGTCTCCCGACCCGAATCTATCTCTTTGGGTACAGTAAAAGGCAGATAAATGGGTTATAGCCGGATTAGAGGTGGGTCAGTGAATTCATGGATTATAACACACATTTCCTGTTATATGATATAGGTTTTTAATAGATATTTTAGAGATATATAAAGATTTTAGAAGTTTAGAGGGATTTAGGGAAGAGGATGCAAAAGCAGGATGCAAATTAGCTTAACCAGGTCTTGTCCTATTAGCCAATTTCCACTGTGGCATTGGCGTTGTGCCTGTGGGAGCTTGGGCCACGATCTTTAGATCAAATCGGTTCGGACCAGCGGCCATCCTATAATATAACCTGGCGGCATTTTGCTGCGGGCCATGCTTCGGTTTGTCAGTTTGTCAGTCAGTCACTCAGTCAGTCAGTCAGTCAGCCAGTTCGTCTAATTGGATTTGCGCGCTTGTGCGTAACTATAAATCACACACAAATACACACTATATACAGCGCACGAGAGGCCCAAAGACTTGGAGCAGGGACAACCGGTTTGATTGCCAAGTCACCCGCTCATAGCGAACTGCAGAGATCCCATCGAGTTTTTTTTTTCTTTTTTGTTTGGTACAAAACTATTTGTAAAGTGACCAAAAGAGCCACAAAAAGTTGTTACTGTTCCCGTTCTTGTTTCCCCATAATAAACAATATAAAGAATATAATTATGCGGCTGCATAAAACCCAAACGTATCAGCTTACGCAATCCAGAAAATCTGGACGAGGAGGAGGAAGACCCCCCTCCTGTAAGATTTACATGGCGCACTCGTCGCCGGTCGTGTGAAAATTATTAATGGAGCCACTGTCTCCCGGGACAAGTTCATGTGTCATGTGTGTGTCTGTCGTTGTGGAAATTGTACTGTACCTTCCCGGAAAAACAGGCTAGTTGGCGGCTTATGATTTATCGGTATACCGCCGCCCAGGTTGTAAGCGGATGTTGTAACCCCGCAATTGCCAATCTAAATGGCCAGGTTCTGGCTAAAAAGCTGGAGTAACTCCCAGATGAACCCTAACCGGGCTCAGGGCAAAAAAAAAACATTCCATTTGCCGGTGGTCTTCGTCCATCAAGCCCCACATGTCACTTGAACTTGTGCTGAACTTGTAGCTTCCTTCTGCTACTTGAATTTCACAGGGAAGGACGTCTGGCGAGGCTATAGAATTACAGTAAACAAACAAAAAAACCAACGATAAATTAAATGAAAGCCAACACCGCCATATGGCTTAACCGGTTTTGAAAATGGCGCCAAATCGCCTAACGTACATTTGCAGTGTCTGGCAGCACCGCCCTATCGATTTTTTTAAACGATTAATGCTGGAATAGTTTGTTATAATCATCGATATATCCATAGTAATAATAAAATAAAAATCAAACTTTTACCCAATTATATGTATTATGTATATGTAATTTCCATACTATGTGTTTTAATCTTGAAAAACATATTTTATACTTAACAATGTCACACTTATATACTGTATATAACACATTTATTATTTATTTTTAAACAATGGGAAACCGGCAAGAACTTTCCTATTGTGTTTAATGTAGCGTGTAACAATGTAATAAATATTAATAAATAAATATAAGTAATAATTCTATTTACGATTATTTGGCTTCTTTTAGCTCTTTTCAAAATCCCTTTCAGTTTTTTTTTTTTCAATTTCTCCATAAGACGAGTTGGCAGCACTGGGCGCAAGTTTACAGTTAAACATCGATTTCAAAGCATGCCGCCGCCGTCGCTGAAATAAACTATTTTCGCAGAATTTTTGACCAAGAACAAGCGAAAATGGAGACTGAAGGAAAAATTAGCTATGTGAAGAAGGTGATCCACTCGCTGGTGGTGTCCAGTCCAGAGCGATTGACCATCGAGAAGCTGATGCGCGACTACCGCAGCGAGGAGGGCTCCAACGTGCCATACGGCACGCTGGGATTCCGCGACATCGAAAGCTTCCTTCGCTCCATTTCGGACACCGTTGTGGTAGGTGTCTACTATTACTTCCCTACGGATAATATGCTAAACAATTATATTTACAGGTAATGGGACATGGACGCATGGCCCATGTGCTGGCGGTGGCCAGCGAGAATTCGGCTCACATACAAAACCTGGTCCAGTGCCAGAAGAAGAACCCCAAGCGCAGTCGGTCAAAGCTAAAGCCAAGGTTTTTCTACGGCTCCGAGCAATCGGATCTGAGCTTTATAAACGAGAGGATTCGGAACATGAAGCAGCAGCAGCAACGCCAACAGCAGCAGCAGCAGCAAAGGCGTTACCAGCAGCCTGTCCACCACACGCCCGTCTCCTATCCCAACTACAGTCGCTTGCAAAGACCCCCACCAGTGGTCTATCCCAATATAAATGCCCTTATCTGCGCCAATCAGTATCAGCAGCAGCAGCAGCAGCAGTACGTGCAGCAGGTGCAGGTGCCCTTTATATACCCACCGATTCCACCGATCTTGTGGTATTATCCAACCCTTGTGATGCTGACACAGTTTCCATATCCCTATCCGCAGAACGTTCCGATGTTCCCAAAGGTCGCACCGATGCTGCAGAGGCAAAATCTACCAATACCCGAGATACTGAACTTTCAAAAACCTCAAACACAGGCCAAACCTTTGCCGCAAAAACCAGAGATTGAGATCAAGGAGTTGGTGGATTCCTTTAAGAAACTATCCACAGAGGATACGGCTTCGCCCACTGGCTTTATAGATCCGCAGGATAATGAACTTTACGATGGTTGGGTTAAGGATGACTCCAGTTCAGGAGATGAAGAATCGTCATCACCAGCGGCTAAGGATGAGGAGCCGGAACTGGCCAGTCCCATTGAGGAAGTAGTGGAGCTTGAACTCGAGCCTGTTTTGCAAAGCGAACCCTTGTCAAAGCCATCTACTTCGGGACACAACAATCCCTTCTTTGAGTCTTCGGATTCGGTAAGCTCTAGCATTAAATGTAGATTAAATAAATAATATAGTACGAAATTATATTAGGAGGAAGCTGTGTCAGTGTCCAGCCAACGACCTCAAGACTTTAATAATCCCTTCCTCGATTACGAGTCCTCTGATGATGGCAGCGATGATGATGCCATTCCAGCCTATGCTTTGGTAAGAGTTCTAGCTTAAAACTTCACAAAAATCCTTCATTCTCATTTCCCTTTTAGGACGATCGAGTTCTAAGCGTTGACTACCCTTCGGACTGCATTCGTTCCGATTTCCAGCTGCCAGTTTGCGATGCTTCAGTCATTTTTGAGGTAGGCAAGCGCATGGAGGTTCAGCTGGTGCGGGTGGAGCATCCGCACAGCTTCAACTTTTGGATTTACAACGAAGAGTATGAGGACTACATGGCCATGTACCGCAATATGCAGTGAGTTATCATTGTCTATAATAATTTATAAGGAAATGTAACAATTGATTCCCCTTTAGAATCTGTTACGAGAGTCAGTTTCCGGAAAAGTACACAATGCCCTTGTGCCTGATCACCACAGATCATATTTGCGCGGTGCGTTCCACCAAAAATAGGGCTTGGGAGCGAGCCAGAGTGGTGCGACATCAGCCGGGTAATACGAGCAAGACCATTGAGGTGCAGCTGTTGGACACCGGTGAGCTGATGTGTGTGGCCCAGAAGGATGTGAGGCATTTGCTTAAGGAGTTTGCCACGTTGCCGGCGCAATGCCTAAATGGTCGCCTGGCCTTTGTTACACCCTGGAAGGGTCCAGGCTGGTCAGCCGAGGCAGTCAAATACTTCTTTAGACTGGTCTCCTTTCGCAGGCTCTATGCCAAGATCGAGGGCGTTAAGGTGAGTGTCGTTGGACTTACTAAAGCTCATTAGATACTAAACTCTAGTTTCACAGGATAACTTTGCCTGTTTGGTGCTGGTAGATCCGGAAACCAAGACGCCGTTCAACAAGAACCTGAACCAGGCCCTCATTGACTCTGGCCTGGTGCGTCGCTGCTACACAAACTAGACTTGGTATCACTATATCTTTACACTAAGAAGAATATTCATTAGAATGGACATAGAATGTCGCAGATATTCTTAAGTTTTCACCACTATATTACATTATTATCTTTGATCTTTGATTCAATGGACCTCAGTAGAATGAAACTCTTTGTTTTTGTATTATTTTTAAGGCAAACGCTGTCCTTCTGCTTTTCGTTTTTATTAGTTTACGTGTAATAAAATACTAAGTTACATAAATCATCAAGTCGCGCTGGTGTTCATCGCCTGATTTATGCCGTCAAGTAAAAGCAAATCAGGAAACTAAATAAATATATATACTTATATATGTTATCTCTGAACGGAAAATTCGAAATCTGTATGGAAAATAATAATGATGTGGCTGCGCGGCTGCAGCCCGGCAATAAATACTTTGAAATGTAACTGAGGCGGCTTTTTATTTTTAACAATTCCCTATAAAAGACAACATTGTCTATGTTTTTTTGTATATATATGTTGTGTATATAGTTGGTTTCTTGTCGTCTGTTTTGTTTTTTGTTTTGTTTTTTTTGTTATTTTCTGGTGACCGTTGAAACGACGGCACCCTGAGGTTGGTTTTTAATATATTTTTGTTTTTTTTTTTTAATTTTTTGTTGAGGCTTTTCTACTACGTTGTGTGTCGTCGAGTGGTGTGTTTTTTGTTGTTTAGTGAGTGAAAAACTAATAGTTCAACTACTAATGCGCATTTCGTTAAATTTGCTTAAATACTTTATAATTTTTTTTTTTTGTTTCGCTTCTGGGTTTGTTTTTGTTTTGTATATTGCTGAGTTATGTTTTCCCTTTTGGTTTTGTTTCGCTTCGTTTTGTTTTGTTGCAATGCGTATTTAAATATGCTATATAATCGCAATAATACATAATTGTTGGTTGTTTGTTTGTTTGTTTTGTTGGTTGCTCGAGTACATAATAGCTACGCGCATAAATATGTTTTGGTATGCTGTAACGCTTCGCTTCGTTTATATCATAAGTTAATGCATATGTCTGTCTGACTGTCGAATGTTTTACCTCTCCATCATCCTTTCACAGGTGTGCTTAGCGTGTGTGTGTGTGTTTTTGTGTGGTTTTTGTAGTAGGTCCATAGGACTAACACCTATGTGTAGCAATTCAAAAGTCTATTCACTTCGTTATCGTTACAATATCGTGGGCAATAAAACTTAGTTGTAGATTTACTTTATATGTCGGTATCTAGTATGTGTGGTGTGTGTCTTCTGAGTGAGTGAATTCTTCTATGGCTGCGTGGTTGTGATTCTTCTGATCTGATCTGTCGTCTTGTCGTCTGCTGGCTGCTGCTGAGTTCTTCTTCTCTATCGTATAATTTATCTCTGTATGTACTCGTTTTTCTCTGTTTCTCTGTTTCTCTGTTTCTCGGTTTCACTTTTTTTTTTGTTAATTTTTTTTTCGATTCTTATATTAAAGTCATCACAGTTAGCGGAGCTGAAATTATGAATAATTATTGAGGACATTTTTTGTGTAATTGTTTTGTTTGTTCGTTTTTTATCTTTTTTCTTTCTTTTTTGTTTGTTTGTTTGTTTTTTTTTTTTTTTTTGATTTTTCATTTTTTAATACGTTTTTCTACTAAATCGCAATTGCATATATAGAGTGTCTACCATAAATTGATTCTTTTTTTAGTGTACTCTTATCGCGTCTTGGGGTTCCTTTTTACTAAATTATTATATACGCATGTGTGTGTGTGTGTGTGGGAGTCCTGTGTTCTGTAAGTGTGTGTGTATGTGAATGTCGAGATGTGGCTGAGTTTGTGTCCTGCGAGCCGCTGGACTCAGATGGTTGCCCGATGCCCAACGGCACCGCTAGTCGTCCTCATCATCATCACCATAGTCGTCGTCCTGCCTCAGTGTCATGGAGTGTTGCCCTCGAATAGAGCGCGAAACTCGCCACTCCGCGGTCGCGGCAATCCCTCTCGTATCGTCTGCACCGGCTCAGCAATGCTCGACTCTGACCCATGCAGTAAATTCTCCTTGAGATCCATGTCACTGCAAGAGTCAAGCCTGATATCAGCCAAAGTATTTATTAGGTTAGTAAATACATAAATATTAAATGGTGGTTGTAATACTCCTTAGGTCATTATTCCCCTTTTTGTTTGGCAACTCACTCATCTTTGCAGTCATCCGCCTCGGCAGCCAATGCATTCACCACAGCCGTGATTGTGTTCGACTCCGGATTGCTCAGCTGCTCGTCCTTCTGCTGCATTATGTTTGGATTCTTGCCAATCTTGTTCAACCGCTCGGCGGCCACAGTCTCCATGGTCTTGCGCATCAGCGGATACTGATCCAGAACGCAATTGAAATGATCCACGCTCAACGAGAATAGATTGCAATAGGTTTCGGCTCGCACGCTGGCCACACGACGCGCATTGGTCAGCAGACAGATCTCACCGAAGTAAGAGCCATCCGATAGTGAGGTGGCAACCTGTAGATCATAGATTATAAATGGGTTTTGAGGTGAGGTAATTTAGATATAGTTACCTCGCCGTTGGCCATGACAATGTCCACCACGCCCTCCTGTATGAAGTACATCTTTGTACCGATCGTACCCTCCTTTATGATAATATCACCTGAAAGATTCAAGGAACTCGTTAGAAACATTTCAAAATTATATGAAAAGATTATTTATAAAAGATAAAAAGAGTTTTTAGCATTGTTAGGTATGTATTTTCTGTATTTCTTATAGAAGCAGTGTCTTGGATGTTGCAAGGCCTCTTTATCAGTGTTTTTAATGCGTGCAAATCGCGAAAGGTGTTAAATCTATAATTTCAGCTTGAAATAAACCCAAAAGCTAAATAATAGAAATACTCTCAAAGCTTAAACAAGACATTCGTATTAGTTTTCTACAATTATCACCTTTGTTAAGACCGAAACTATATTTATATTAATTTTTAAGTAGAATTTCTTATGTGTTTAACACCATATAGTTGTTCAATTTAATTTATTAATGTTCTTTAAAAAGAAAACCTATTTTGCTAAACTCACCTGGTTGGAAAACTTCGTATTTCAGTTTGGTAACTACGTCGGAAACGAAATTCGAATCGGCATTAGCAAAAAAAGGCACTGACGCCACGAGGGATCTATTAAAAGTAATTAAAGAATCATAGTTAGTGGGTTGTATAAGTATACCAATCCTGAAAGGATATGGACTGACCTGCAGTTGTAGTTGATGACATCCTCGCGCAATTTCTCGCTCAACTCGCCAAGTATCAACTCTTCATCGAAGAATTTACCCTGGTACCGATGCTCGAAGTATTCCGTTATCCGCTGCCGCATATCACGCGGCAGCTTGCGATAGGCCATATACTCCTCCACCTGCTTGACCTTCTCGCGGTACTGGCGCCGGCTAGAGTCCAAGCTCTGGATGAGATTGGTCGCATGACCAAGGAACAATGCATAACAGGTGGCCCCGGATATCATCGATAGCATCGTTAGCCACATGTCTGTCAGTGATTGTGGTGGGAATCTAAGGGTTTGAGAAGTACAATTTAATATTTATAATTTATATAAACAATCCATTTACTCACCTGCCATAGCCTATGCACAGCATATGCGACATGGCCTTGAACAGTGCCCACGAATACTGCTCCAGCCAGTAGGATTCCTGCAAATGAAACAGCCCCAATTTAATTAGTTTGTATCCAGTGATCGGGATTTACCAATTGGATAGAACAAGGCGCACCTGCAACTCGTTGATGGAGACCCAGGAGTTGGATGGAAAACCCTGCAACATTGGCACTAAGAACTGCAAGCAACCGCTCCAGTGGCCGATCAGGAGCATCATGCAAATTAAATTGAAGATCCTCATGAAGACCGAGGCCATATTGAGGAACTGCAACCAGAGAGGTCAATCAAAAATTGTGCACATCAACCAAGGTCCAACACCGCTCTTATGTGTGTATTTGTAGTGTGTGTGTGTGGAGTGTGGATATGTGATCATGGAGTAAGGAGCTGCTAGTTGGAGCATTATCAGATATTATGGATTAAAAGTATCCTAGCAACTCCTTACTCAATGATTTGGTGTATTTTTGTGTGTGTGGTTGTGTTATGCGTGTTACATCTGGGTGTGTGAGTTCCACATATTTGTATATAAAACCAAATGTCTCAAGTAAACGAGAGAAAGAATAACCCAAACGAGGAAATGAAACTTGGAACTAGGAAATTTTATATTAATTTTGTTTACTTTGGAACTTGGCGCATATTTTTTTTGTTTGTGATCTTTGGCGTTTCCAGCTACCGGTAAATATTAACAGTTATTGCAGTTATGCCAATCAAAGCAACTAAAACAAACCAAACCACAGCCATTAAACAAGAAATTACTCAATCAATCGGCGCCTCCGTCTCTCTCCACTCTCCACTCTCCGCTTAGCCAATAAGTATGCTATGCAGATGGCAACAGAGTGTCTCGGAGCGGAGTGGAGAGTAGGATGGGTACGGCCGATAAGAGATAACATAAGATAAGATTAGTCTAGTGTTAGGCAATACAACAGTGTGTCCGGTGTGTACGGTGTGTACTTTGTGTACAGTGTGTACAACCTGAGCAATCAATCAAATCCAAACTCAATCAATTCAAAGTCAAATTCAAATTCAAACCATTTCTACGTTTTTCGAATAGGTGCAAAATCAGCTGCTAGTTTATGGTACAAGTGCTCATCTTTACTTTTGTTTTTTCTTTGTTTTTTTTTGTTGTATTTTTTTTTAAACATAATTATGGACACTAAGCCGTTCAAACGTTCAAATTATCGAAATCGAAACTCGTATTTTACAATGAAAGCGTTTTTTTTTTTTGTCTGACTTTCGCAGTTTTGTTAGTAATTTTAACTACGTAATTCTGTACAAAAGTTTTTTTGTAAATTGTAAACGAACCAACGAAATGTTAACCAGAAATTAAACGGAAACGGAAATAACCAAACGAACGGTAAACGAAAACATAGAGCAAGAGCAGGAACACAGAGATTGAGAGGAACAAGAGTGAGCAAGAGAGTAAGAAAGAGAGGCAGAGAGGGAGCGGTAAAGAAACGCATGTTCTTGTTGTTGCATTCAAGAATTCAGTGGCGTGTACATGTGTGTGTGTGTGAGTGGGTGGATGTCACTCCAAAAAAAGCTTATTTCTTTTGTTTCTTATTTTCTTTTACGCGCTCCTCCTGAAATCTTTTGTACAACAGAAGAGGAAAAGGAGGCAGAGATAATATAACATACTTAATAATTGAGAAAAGTGGAGAAACCAAAACCGAAACACAGGAACAGTAACAAAAACAACAAGTAACGGTAGCAGCGGCAGCAAAACAGAGTTGTATCTTACACAGAGAAAAAATATATAAAGAGAGATCAAGGGGATCTACTTCGTAATGAAAAGGTATTTTCATACATAAAAAATTGTCCTTGTTCACATTATACAAAACATTATTATTGAAAATAATTTTTAACACATCAGATTCTTCATATATATTCGAAATTTGAAAAAAGTTAATGTTTCGTTAGTTGTATTTGATCATATTTTAATTTCTGATGTGTTTAAAATTATTTAAGCTTCTTTTATTATTTTTTTAACATGTCTTCTTTCATTTTTTTTCTCTGTGTGTTTTTGGCGAGAGCAAGAGAAAGTGGAGAGTTCGAAAGCGCGCAGCACATAAGCGGAAAGCATTGAGAGCAGAGTGTCAGTCAAAGTGAGGTTAAGTTGAGTACGATAGATACGATATAGGTTAAGGATATGTGGAAAGCGTTTGGCACGGGCCCACAGATGTATGCTATAGAATACGAGTAGTATGTGGCTAGATATAGTACAGTGTTCGTGTTCGATCTGATTGGTCGTTGGATCAGTTTCCCTGCTGCAGATCGATATGGTGTGTCTCGTGTCTGGATCTAAGACCTAAAACCTACAACAAAAGCAGCATCAGCAGCAGTAGCTATAACTCTTCCGACTATGTACATACATATTTTGTGCGTGAAATTGATGCCATTTGGTTGCGTGTTTTTACAGTGGTAACATTTCTTCTCTTCTCTACTAGTAGAAGCAGGAAAGCATTCAAAAAATACACACACTAAGTAATCCGTAATATCTCCTGAGATCTGTGGCGTTTTCATGCTCTTCACAGCGACTCCAAAGGCCCAGCTAATCTGGGTATAAAGATAGTACGATAGGATCTCCGATCATGCCCATGCATGGAGTCAAAAGCTACGACTGAATCTAGCGAAATATATATATTACAGTATCCTTTTTTCATAGACCGATTCTACGTCGTGGGAAGAGCATGAAAAGAGCTTCGATTTCGCACCGAAGATCGTCGCAAGTTTGTTGGCTGCTTTTTATCTATTTTTGTGACTAGACTCTCTTCTTCGTTTTCGTAGCATTGAGATTTTCATTATGCATCAAATGGGAAATAGAGATTATGTATGGCAAATATCAATCAATCAATTAAGGTAATTAAAAATGGCAGTCTCAGAAAATTTACAGAACGTACGAACGAACGAACATTAAAATCAAGCAAACATGATCAACGAACAATCGAACAATCGAACGAACGAACAATCGAACGAAATTATGCACTAAAACTCAATTTTGGCTTAAACATTACTCAAAAATGTGAGCTATGCCGCCACCAATTAATACATAATCATAATTTCAATCAATCAATCAAGGCTTTTGGTTTTTTTGTTTATCAATATAATAATATACTGAAGTTGTTGTGTTGTTGATTTTGATTTTTGGTTTGTTACTTTTTTTTTATTGGATGGTTTACCTTGAGAATTAGGTTGCTTTTTGTCAAGCCATCTTTGTCTTTTCTGTGCATTCTCCCTCTGCGATCAGCACTTTTTTTCTGTAGATTCTGCAGAATCTAAAAACCATATATATACACAGGTATTTTAGGCCCTGATTCAGCTAGGTTGGATTTTTGGTATTTGTATTTGTTTTGTTTTTATATTTTTGGTGGCTCTTAAGCATCATAAGTTGGTTAGTTGCGTTTAGCAGAATACTTTTCATTAAATCGCTTACGTTGAGCGTATCAAAAACAAAATAAACATAAATCATAATATATATATATATAATATATACGGTGGTTTCCAATCTTAGGCAATGTTTTACAAGGGTCTGAAGAAACTGTACTTGTACGTATCTCATTTAGGGGGAAGGGAGTGTAGTTGTGGAACGGGGTTGGGGGGTTTGAGGTGGGGAAATTGTGGGCGGAGGGGGTTCCTTTTGGATTTAAATAGAGATAAAGCACTCCTCAACCCTTGAGTTGCGGAAATATGCCTTCCAAAGAAGTTCAAAGAGTTGTACAAAGTGCAATGAAGAATATCGATTTGAGTGCTTCAAAGTCGGCAAAGAAATGAATAGGAAATCGTAAGACGTAAGACGTAAATCTCGTAAATATATATAGATTATCAGAATATCAACAGAAGCGATTAATCGGAGACTCAACTGAAGAAATGTGAAAGAAAGCAAAGGATTCTTCCCGCGGCACATGTGAACGAGTTCGAGTTCTCAAGCGTAGCGAGCACTTTAGATGGTTCGATAAAAAAATACCCAAAAAAAAAGGATATACATTTTCGATTCGATTTGATTTTTGAGTGTGTTATACGAGTATGTCGGCGATAGGGTGTGCTATCTGGAGTGTGTGTGTGTAAGAGAGTGGAGTGTGTATGTTTGTGTTCCGGCAGTTATTATTCTGCGGGGATATATATACATAGTATATATAGTATATATTCAGGATCTGGTCTGGGTGGACTCGAAGCGCACAGCAGGCGCACAACACGAAACAAACATCGGGGGGAATATCACACAACTGTATAATGTACAAAACTGAGTTGGCTTTATGGTACAGCGATTTGTCTGGTTCTATGTCGGTTTTTTAGGATTGACACCTTATAGAGCGCACACATACTTAGTAGGTTGAGGGTTGAGGTTATCAATATACTTGGTAAACAAAACGATTGGTAATCGAACGCAAAGGATTTAAACGTTTATAATCATAGAAATCATAGACACAGAGGTTCCATTTAACAACTCAACTCAAAGTAAATTACATAGTTTTTTGAAAAACATTTCTGCGCGCCTTTCACAGTTTTTTATTCTGATTTTAAATTCACACACATGTACGTACACATGTAACAAAGAAAAGTGAGCACTTTCGGGGATTTAAGTAGATTATTAATATTATATTCTTAGCCCCTGACCACTGACCTAATTGCCGTTGCCTAGTTATAACCTAGATCCTCGAATCTGTTATTATTTGTGGTGTGGAGTGAACGAGTAGAGTTTATCCTGATCTTACGGTTGAGAATTTGGAGCAAAAGAAAAAAGGGAAAGGGGGTTTCGACAAAGGACCAAAGGGTCCTTCGATAAGTAATGATAAAACAGAGGTCTATTAGCATAAATAGACACAGAAAAAAGTAGAGCAAAATGAGGGTCAATTCGATCTTGTTTTCAAAAGAACAAATATTTAAAAAATAAGTTACTATTTCAGATCATTATTTTCAGAGTAGGAATATAAATTTTTAAGGCTTTAACGTCAAATATGCGCACATACTTTTAGGCATAATTATTTAAAAATAAGATCAAATGGACCCCTCATTTTCCCCTGCATGTCTATATATATCGTACAGATGTGTTTTTGGTAAGAAAATGAAAACCAGGGGAGAGTTCAAAAGTGTCAGTAAATTGTTATGCAAACTCAAAAAGAACAGTTAACGGAAACGAAATGAAAAACTTCAACTGAAACTGTAAGCTGTAACAGAGAAACTGAGGGAAACGGAAAACGGAATCGAGCGAATGCCAGAATGAGCCGGGTGTACTCACATAGACCTCCTCCCATTGGGACACATAGCGCACGAGGCGGGACAGTCGGAGCAGTCGCACCAGGGAGAGCAGCTTGGCCAGGCGCAGGATGCGCAGAGCGCGTCCGGCATGCAATATTTGAAAAGAATCAGAGAAATCCTGCAATTTCATAATCTTAATCAAAATGTATCGTACTGTTTCTTATATACGTTAACTTACTTGATTGAAAATTAAAAATATATAATCTAGCGGTATCGACGAAATCAAATCGAGAAAAAACCAAGTTCTTAAATAGTGTTTAGCTATAAGCTTTGGATCCAATATTACTTGTTCAGCGTTGTCTTGTTGCATAATTCCTGTAAACAGAATATTCGGCCAAGAGATTTTATGGTTAAGCAGGGGGCGTCAGAGTAAAATCGGGGTGGACAACCAACCAGGACAACGAGGGGGGCGGGGTTAGTTAATTAATTAGCTGAGAGAGAGAGGGGAGAGTGTGTGCATTACCTGTTCTAAAATTGACTACAATATCTATTAAAAAAATAGTATCACTTAGGCAGTTGAAGGCAATCCATCGTGTGCTCAGATCATCGTTGAAGAATGATATTGCGACTGGCAGGATAATAAGATTTGCTACTAATAATAAAAGCATGCAAAGGTCCCAGTAAAACCTGTGTAAATCGAGAGGTTTTTAAGGATTAGTAATAGATTTTATGGGAAATATTTAGAGCTGACTTACCTGAATGAACTGCACGGGTGTATGACCCAATGCCCGGAAGTTTTCTGACGTATGCGCTCCTTGACCAGCGCCTTGCGGCTGCCAAACAGTTTCATGGCCAGTCGGTTGTCCGTCGGCTGGAACCATGATTGCAATTGACTTTTTAGGAAATTCGCAGAGACTTTTTCCGAAACGATCGGTATGTTGGGCATGGGCTCCTCTTTCGGAGTGCCGTACAACGACACGTCATCAAAGTGTACCTGTTTGTGGGGTTTAAAAAGAACATTATTAGTTGGGTTTAAAATTCGAAGAATTACAAGTGCCTAAGTCAAGTCGCAGTCGCAGTTTAAGGGGGAAATGTGATATGAAATGATGTATTAAATATCAGTTATTTTGTAGTTTCTGAGGAGTGTTTTTAGGTATGTTTAATGAGTATGCCTGTCCATGTCCACAAGTATTACTAATAAAACCTTTGCGCTTGCCATTTCGGTTCCTTGGTCGCATATTAGCAGGGCCTCATCATCGAAAGCGGTGACCAGCGAGTCGGTGCAGGTATTTTCAAACGAAATGCGCAAGTCGTTCTCGTTCACATTCAGCACCGAGCAGTAGGAGCAACGCACCGATTCCTCACTATCGCCGCTCAGCAGGCTGAAAATGGCATTGATAACATTATTGATTTAATTGTAAAACACGGAAGTTGCTACTGGGAACTGTGGCTGCCTCGAAAAAATTCCGTTACTTTTCGTCTTAAAATTATGCCATAAGGTAAAAGTGAAACTGCACAAATGGGGCGATTTTCGAGTATGTTAACGCACCGGTTTTTATTGCCTTTATGTTTATTATTATTATGTACCCTTATGTCGGGTATTAGCAGTGTTTATGTTTACTTTGCTGTGACAGTTGTGGTTAACTATAATTAAAACAGCACAGAGTATGGCTTTCATAGAATCAATAATCACTTCATTAATCACTAAGCTGTTTAAGCTGAATTGATAGAATTAAATCTGTGTTGACACAATTTGAC
>JAEIIH010023373.1:0-11506 GCA_018904745.1 Drosophila orosa
ACTTAAAAATCGTATGTAAAAGCAATAAAAATAAGTAACATCCATTCATAATTATTTAAATTCCTCCAATTAAATTAAATATAATATAAATCTTGCACTTTTTCAGATATTTTCACCCAAAAATCATTTGTAAACTTAATTAGCTTCATCAACACAATAGTCTAAGAAATATTCTCCAATTATTTGAACCCTTTAAGCTGAAGAAAATCGAAAAAATTACCAAATGTGCAAACACTTCAGTCTTTAATTCGATCAAAGGGATTTGCCGGAATGTTAGATTTTCAATGACAGTCCGACAGACACACAAAAACTTTCGCAGCAACGTGGAGCCGGCAGCCGGGAGCCAGGCCACATATGCATATTCTCATCAATTTGCCATAATTTACATTTGCCAGATATCTCCTCTCGGTGCTCGGTTCTTGGTGCTCGGTGCTCGGTGGCCCCCCGGAAAAAGTGCCATAAAGTGTCGTAAAGTGCATTAGAGCGCACTTGGCATAACGCAGCCAACAATAAGAAAACACCAAGGAGCCAGGGACAGGACGAGGACTGTGGACTGAGGACTGAGGAGACTGACGCGAAAAAGGAGCAACAGCAGCAGACATACAGCGTACAACGGGGCGTATGAGTGTTTTGCATAAATATTCATGGGTGGCGGTGAAGGGGACAAGCGCCCACAAGAATTGCGCCGGCGGAGCGACTAACACCTTCCGGCAGAAAAAACAACCAAAACAACAACAACAAAAACAAAGAGACAGAGAAGGAGAACACGAACAAGAGCAACAACACAAACAACAAAAAAAAGAGGAAAAGGCACAAAATTCCCCAATGTCGTTGCCATTTGCCCGATTCCCCATACTTTATGCCCATTTCTGATTGTTTATTAGTGCGGCAAAGTCCAAATAGGGGCGGGTTCCGTTGGGGAAAAGGCATTTTTAATGCCTTGGTACATTTATTGGCGTGTTTTACGCGCCATAAACTGAAATTCATAAACATTTTTTATGCACTTACATGTGTAAATGTGTTCGGTTCGCTTTCGAATCCCAGGAATGCATCCTGCCCCGGCATGGGAGGTGTCTGTCTGTCTGTCTGTATGTCTGTCTGTCTGTATGTGTGGGGTTAAGGGCCTGCTCTCCAATCGGGGCTAAGAATGGGTGGACCAAAGGTAACATACACATATATATTTCTTTTTTTTTTTTGCCGAGGTGACGGCCTCTTCGTGTGTTCGCCTGTGTGCGTTATCCTGCATTGCGAAAATGCGACATAAAAATTCATTTTATTACATACGTTTTTGTATTGTACTGCCACCGATGGTGTACCCATGGTCTTGGTGGTGGTATCCAGGGTGGAGTGCATGGAATTATTATTTTATTTGGGACGCAACAGTTTATAACTCTCAAAAATGTAAATGTGCAGCAAAACCAGTAAAAAGAAGAGTGGAATATCTCAACTAAGCTGATTTCTTAGAGTGTACACAAAGTATTAGTTAAGTTTTGCAGGTTTGAGAGAGTTTTTTAAATTTGTAAAGTGTTTTATAAAATTGGCTATGAAACCAAATAAAGGTTCTTCGTTTTTAAGGAATATTTTCTCTTCAAAAAATAATTATTTAATAATCTACCAAGTTTTTAAGTGTATATTTTTTTAAAACTTATTAATAAAATTCTTTAAAGTTAACACTTTACCCCCTTAAGGTATCTCTGTCAAAATTACGACCTAGCCAGCGCGTAATATTACGCATACGCACATTACGCATACGCACAGTTGGTCGCCTTGGAAAACTCATGCATATGCAAAGGCGAAAGCGAAAGCGAATGTGTGTGGGTGACACTGATAAGCGCATTATGGGCTCCACTGGCTTTTCGCAGGGCATTCGAAATTGGCACCACACACTCGATTTGGTGCCATCTTGGGGTGATAATTGCTCTTGAAGCGGATAGGTCAAAGGTTGTCCCCAAAGAGAAAATCAAAAAGAAAGAAGCCTAGACAATGGGCAAAGCAAAACCCGCAGGAGCCTATCAAAGTCTCAAAATCAAGTATCTTTTAATCAATCATAATTAAATACAATTAAAAAGAGGTTAATTTTATATAAATATTACACAAATTCTCTAGAATACACAAGTAAACTTTAGTTTCAGTGTACAAACTGGCTCCTACTCTCCAGAGAAAGCAAGTTTTATGCCGACTCACGTGCCATGAAAATTGTTTTCATTTCCAATTCCAATTATTATTTTTATGTGCATTCATTGTCTGCGAAAGGCCCCACGCATGATTTTGTAGTCGAACTGCTGAATCAGCAGTGTGGGGTATATATATTTATACATTTATATATATATAAGCTCCGGGTCCACTGTGCTTGATTAATTTGATCAAGTTCGAGGCGGGGCGGCCCACTGTTGTTGCCACCCCACTTTCCATCTCAATTACCTACTTTATATTAACAGCGCTGTTTTACTCTTGACTGGCCACCAAAGGCACCCCAAGCCAGAGCTCCTTTGTCCTGGCTTCTGGCTCCTGGCTCGCTGCTCCTCCGTGATGCCATGACTTCATGGCCGTCGTACGTGTCGCGCTGACTCTGATGACTCTGGCTCCTCGACTCGAATTGAAACAAATTCGAACATGGGCCTGGCAAAATGGCGAAATGGCAAAAACCTGCCCCGTCACATCTACATAAAGCAAGCAACGGCACCAACAATTATTGGCCCTGAAAGCCGGTCGGCCAAGTCCCCGCCACTCGAGGAGAAACTGTTGACATGCCCATGGAACCGAAATTAAGTGCACCGTGGTATGAAAATAAATGCTACAGAATCTGAATGGTAAATGGTGATTTAAGGGATTAAACAAGGATTAATCAGTGCAGTAATCCTTTTTTATTTTTCAAGAATAAAGAAGACTTTTTGAATTAAGCAGTCATCTTTTAAATTAAATTAAAATACTATACAAAGATGGTTATATTCTTTTCTTAATCACACGATAATTTGTAGTAAAATAGGAGTCGTAAATAGTCAATAAAAATGTACTTAAGCAGCTATATTCTCAGGGATAAAATTCCAATAAATTAAAATACAATTTATTTAAAGTTTCCTTAACAAATGTAGAAAAAACTTCAATTGACCAGCGACCAGAGTGTAACTGTCTGAGTTCTTTTATTCACAGATCTCCCCATGGATCTCCCCCTGCTATTTGTTGGGTCCTTCAGGCACTCCTTGACTTTTTTCGGCGCACTCGAGTGCGGGGCTCTGTTACCACTGTGCGCTTAAGAGGCGTTGAAATTAGCTCAGTGCCCCTCTCCAACCAGGACTCGGCTACCCACTGAACCAGCCGTGAATACCCATCCTAGAAACCTCGTAACACCCGGGCCCAGACCCAGCCATCTTCATCTTCATTGTCGGACGAGGAAGACTAGGACGTCGGCGACGACGACGACGACGACGACGACGACGACGTCGGCGTTGTTCAAGTGGCGCTAGATAAATGCTAAATTCATGTCTGGCGGGCGCCCAACATTATTAGATGGGTGGTTAGGCAATAGCCCCTGCTCTCCCCCTGTTAAATTCAACCCCCAACCAGCCTTGCGACGCCCTTGGAAACACACGCCTTAGTGCACATTAAGACTTGTTTACGAATTTGCTTCAAACATGAAATTAATTTGTGAAATTTCCAAATTTTCCAAGGCAGCGGCGCTGCGTTGCGTCGCATCGAGGTGTGAGGTATGTGTATATCGTGTGTACATCTAGCCACTTTAATTAGAAGCCAGGATTGCCCAGGACAACCCACCAGGAGGAGCAGCAGCCACCGTTTAGCCAGCTTGCAGAAATTTCCACCACACCACAAAGAAAAAAAAAAAATAAAATGGAACGACGGCATATTGGCCACGTTCCGCATTCCGGGAGTGTCTTAATCTGATCACTGCTTTTCGGGGCGGATGCTTTTCCTTTTGCTTTTTCTTCCTTATTATTTGATTTTTTGTTCTTCCCTTTTTCGGCATGCACTGCATTTTTGTCCAATTTGTGTATTTGTATCGGGACCACAAGGAATACAGATTAAAGGCGAGCTAGCTCTCTCGCACAAATCCGATTTCATAAAACCAAAGCACATTCCTATCAGGAATATCAAGCAATATATAGGAATCAGACTTTGTAAAATATTCCAAGAGCCAACTAAAAACACACAATGGAAAATTGGGAGACGAGAGACGAGAGACGAGAGAGAGAAGAAATGGAAACTCAAACCACAAAATGATGATTGATTCGATTTCATTAGGGCGAAGATATTTTTTTGACATTTCATGTGTCACTTCCTTCAGCATTTCGTTTCGCTTTCGGTTCTCGTCACTCATGGAAATGCGAGGCAGGGGAAAATTGGTAGTAGCGTTCATAAATTTTCCTCGAGATCGAATACACTGCTCGTCGAGGGCCTTCAATCAATTTGGCGAATGACAAATGCAATATGATTAAATGAATCAGTTCATATATCAAACTCCTGTTACACAGTGTAATAAATATGTCAGCTGGTGGTTGCTTACACACAGATTCCTGCCGATATATATATATATATAGTATGTATTTGCTGTCTGTTGCCTTGGCTTCTGCTGTTGTTGTTCCTTCCACTTGGTTTTATATTTTATTTCTCCTCCTTGGCCCCCCCGGCTTTTTCTTCACTTTGATGCCCTTCTCTCTGTCTTGAGTTAAATTTTCTACAGCAAACATCCAAAGCTCAGAAGGAATAGCAAGACAAGGGCTGAAGGGGGGGGAGAAAAACTGATGAAAAGTTTGAAGGGATAATCCAGATATGTTGAGAAGGTTCTTCCCCTATCGGATTATAAGTTTATAGAATGTTTCTTACAGATCAGACAGAGAAAAGTTACGGCAAAGCTAATTAAATAGGAATAAGTGGGAAAATATATTATAAAATACATCAATAAATAGTCTGCTATTTGCCTCGCCGCTGCTGTGTGAAACTACATAGTTATGGCATTGACATTTTCTTTGGCTTGAGCACTTGCTACGAGTTTTCGGCTAATTCAGGCGGCTTGGCACGCCAAATGCCTCATTAAAACCAGAAAAGGGGGAATAATATGGGGTTCAGGACGAGGGGGAAGGATTGAGTCTTTAAAGCCTCCTCGCCTGCCATTTATCAACAGATAGCCAAGTTCTGCGTGTGCCGAGCATAAAAACTAACTTCGAGCTACTTAAAGTGAACTTAAAAACATGAAACAACTCCCAAGTGGACTGACTGCCGCCCCCCAACGCAGCGCCGTGGCGACAGAGACAGCAAGGAAGGGTGCACAGTGGGGTATTAATATAAGAAAACGATTTAACAATTTAAAAAATACTTTTCTTAAAAATTATTCAAAATATTAATCCAATTATAGGAAAACCTAAAGAACATAAGCGGGTACAAAGGTTATTTTACCTCTCAAAATAATAAAATTCTTGAAGAACTTGTGTAGTTATTAAAAATGAATTTAAAAAATATTTATTTACTTTAAATTTGGACCCCATTTAGGCCTAACTGTGCCCACTGTGCGGCGCGGCAAATGAAGACGCCAACAGTAGTGGCATCAGGGGAATGCTTTTTTGGCTGACTGGGGCTTGGCGGAAAAGTTTAAGTTTGAGTAAATGCTACCAGGAAACAGATACAAGCACTGAGGAAATTGAGGCAGTGATACATACATACATATTATATATAGTATATTTATATCGAAACTAAGTTCCCTTTGATTGGAACCCAACTACAGAAACAGAAAATAAATGGTGCCTCTCTAAGCCTCTCTTGCAACTATCAAAATAAATATACAATTACTACACAAATATGAGTATTTATTACTAAACTGATCAATATTTTTTGTTCTCTGTAAAAGCAAATACAAATGTAAAGGGGGGTTTGGTGGTGTGAGTAACTCTCAATTTCGAGGCATCTCCTCAGTCACTGAATTTCTTCTGGACACGTTGAACGTTTCTAAATTCAATTTGCAAAAGTTGAAAGCTAATGACGACGCCCGAAACTAAGTGGCCACTTGATTTGACGCAAATGCCAGCCAAAAATAGCCATCATCCCCCAAACCTGCACTCGCACCGTAGCTCACCGGGAAAAACCCTTTGCCCGCTTTTCCGGCAAATGTTTTTCGCTGCGCGTCGCCAGCTAAGTGCAAGTTTAAACTTGTCAAACGACTGTGTGGTCCAGCGGACAGGGATGGGCAAAGTTATGGATTATTGGTATTATTAAATAAATATTAATTGATTTTAAAAGTATTGAGTACTTTTAAAATCAATTAATAAGTGTTAAACATTATAAAAATATTTAAAAATAATTATTTTTTTACAAAACGATATATTTATCGATTAATAATCGCTTACCGATTAACATCTCTAGCCAGCCAATTTAATCCCTTCTGTGATTCCTCCGCACTCGCACATTTCCCATCACTGAGTCTGCACACACTTTGCTGGCCACTCTCTCAACTATCCTTTCCTTTTAAGCCCCACAATTTTCCCACCCGCAATTTCCACACACAGACACACACACACACTCAATCACCTGCATGACATTTGCGAAAAGTTTTTACCTCTCGCTTTTTCCGCTCGACTGAAATATGAAGTTTCTGCCAATAATTTTTCGGTTGTAAGCGAAAAATGCACTCGGTGACACAGCAGAAGCGAGCGGACTCTTGGTCATAATAATAATGATGATGATGACGGCCAGCATATAATGATGGAAATAATAGTCCAGGCCACAGGGGGAATCAGGTGAGAAAATAAGTTTGAAGAGCGGCTAATCAACAGATATTTAGGGAATAATTATGGGAAGAGGTTAACCCATGAACATGACATCAACTCTCTTATCCCTTACATATTCCTTTTATATGAACACATCCTCTTGTTTTTCTTGTTGAAAGATGATTCAAACATGCTAAAATTACCCATAATTGTCATCCATTCTCGGGGTTCCGTTCATCATGTCGCTGGGATCTTCATAACCACTTTGGTTGACTTTTGTTCCGAGTCAACAGTGTGGAATGGTTGCAGTGTGAAAAATTCATTTAACCAGTCGCTAAACTCCGGCATCATATATCATCCTGGACAGAGCGGACCACCACCACCACAAAGAAGCGAAAGCGAAGGGCGAAAGGAGCCGGGAAGAGAGCCAAGGCAAAGAAATGTTAAAATTGGCAAGGAGCCACTGCCTCTGGCTTCGGGCTCCAAGCTCCTGGCTCCTGGCTCCTGGCTCCTGGCTATATAGCTATATAGCTATATACTTGCGGCCACGCTCGGCGCGCCTAGTTCATAAATCATTAGGCTCGATTGTCTGACTAACACGCTCTGGCCGCCACCACACTGAGGGGAAAAATTAAACCTTAAGCCTAATATAAATACCTTAATTATAAATTATTAACTACCTGACTAAGCTGCGATTTCTGTTAAATTCATCCTAAAAGATCTATAATATTTGAAGTATAGTTTAAACTTACATTTCTCTCTGTTTACTCTTCCACTTCCAATCATATTTTCCTGACCTAACTAAGCTGATATTTTTCTGAAATTCATCCAAAAAGATCTTTAATATTTGAAGTATATTTTTAACTTAAATTTCTCTCTGTTTACTTTTCCCCTTCCAATCATATTTTCCTGGCCTGGCACACACTAAATTAATAAAGCATTTTGCTATCTCCCACAGTCCCCCCAAAAAAAAAAAAAAAAAGAGAAGAGATATATGTATATAACCCAGGAAGCAGAATCCAAAGTAATAAGAACGGTAAGCCCCAAAAATTGCAGCTTCAAAAAAAGATAATAAGCAATGAATTATCCTACACGCAACGAATTTCAAAATCAACCTGAACTACACACAGACACACACACACACACACACTTATATATGGAGATGTGTGTCCTTTTGGAATTTATCGCACGTTACGCCTGATGCTGAGAGTTGTAATTTTTCATGAACAGCCAGCAGGCAGCACGCAAGGCAGGGAAAGGCCGGGAAAATGCTGGGAAAATTCAAAAAGAGGAGAGAGAGAGAGAGAAAGAGACGCAGAGGCGTACACTCAAGAGGGATGCTACTACATATTTTATATATTTTATTTATAATTAAAAAAGGGATTTTCAAATTAAGTAAAAAAAACGGAATTACTTAAGAACAACTTTTGAACTATAAAAACTAAACCCTAAAACAAAAAACCCCCTCTTCGAGCCACTGTTTACATGGAGATGGACGTGGAACGTCAGGGCCTCGCATGACTGACAAACGATTCTTGGCTAAAAGCGACACCAGCCAGCCACCAGACAAATGTTTACACAACTGATATCCTTGAGACATCAGCCTAGACAGCTCAAACACAGATTAAAATACAAGAGAAGGCCATAAAGAAAACATTTAAATATATTTTCGAAGGATTTTAATTCGAAATATAACAAGTACTACTTGGTAATAAGATAGATTCAATATTTACTAGATCGCCAGCGACACTTTGGTCGCCCTTTCGCATATGTAAGCAAAACAGGTGCGTTAGTAAGTGTTAGCACGTGTCTGTGTGTGCGGGTGTAACGACAACAAACTTCATGAAAAGGATAAGCTGAGAGCGGCGAGCTGAGAGCTGAGAAAAACAAGCAGCGAACAACTCCACACGCGCGCACATAATGCAAGATTAATTTCTGATGTCGTTATAAATAAAAGCTCGAGTATTTTATAGCCAACCCCCTTTAGAGCATCCCAGAGAGAGAGAGGGGGAGGAGGAAAGATAACACACACACACACACACACATCAGCCGAGTCCAACAAATGCTTTAGGATTTTCCAATGCTGGACATGCAAAGAAGCGTTAGGTAATATGCGGCGTATACGCAATGTCAATGGGATGGCATTGCGTATACGTAATGTCAGGGAATTGGGCAAGGCGAGGAGAGGGAAAGCGAGTCCCAACCAAAAACCAAAACCCAAACCAAAGTCAACGGCCACAAGAATAATGTTGCATTTTATTTCTCCCGACAGTAATTCGCGGCCAGAACGGGTTTTGTTCGCATAATCGGATTTGCACACAGAGTTTTGGCCCAAAAACGGGGAGAGAGCCACGGAAACGGATATGGAAATGGAACACAGACAACGACGACGACGACGACGACGGTGGATAGAGCCGGTCATCACATATTCTGGCAAATGACAAAACACACATTTAAATGCCTGGAATGCGCTTTCTTTCTTTCCTCCACTCATTCACTCATTCACTCATTCATTCATTCATTCTCTCTCGCCGGTCGTTAGGGGAGGACATATCCCTCGAATTATTTAGCTAAGAAATGCATAATTGCTTCATTTTGTCCAAATGGCAACCAAAACCAAACTAGACATGCCCTTTGGTACTATTTTACCCACCAAAAATGAATGCTAATCTTCAAATTTAGAAACAATTCGCTAATCAAACAGACAGACAGACAGAGAGCTAAACAGCTAAATCCATTAAAATTGAAGCTATGAGCGAGTAAATATTGGGATTAAAGGGTACAATATTTATCACCTCATCGCTTCACAGCGATTTTCCAACACACACTCTCTCTCTCTCTCTGTTGGAAAAACAATTTTACCTGCATTAAAAATGAAAAGCTACACAGAAATATATACATGTGCAGGCGGCGGTGGCTGACAAAATCCAATGAATTTTCAAATATATTGAAATGTGTGGTCAGTTTTGGGGGAGAGGAGTCCATATGTGTGCATATTTGGCGGCTGATAAACCGTTTGTCTGGGCAATTATAAATGCATAAATGAATACGACGATGCTATGTGTTACAAGGCAGCTATTTTTCATCATGCCACACATTTACGAATTATTATCCCAGAGATACACACACACTCTCGGGGGCCACGTAGCTATGGGTATAAAAGCTAATCAAATTTTCCAGGTGCTAACTGAATTGGGGCGTAGGGCGTGGGCATGGGGCAGGTATTCATTCAATTAGCCAGAGTAGGGATATACATCAATGTGTTGTTCCTAGGCAACCCAACTTTCTCTGCTCACTGCCTCACTCTTTTCTAGCCTCTTAAGTGGGTTGATCAACTGAAATGAGAAGGCCAACACAGAGAAGAGTTTGCAGAGAAAGAAAAAATGCCAAACAAGGTTACTTTCATATTATAAGAAAATATTTAAAAATAAAAGTAATTTCCTAAAAGTAAGATAAGAACCTTGGTTCACTTTTTTGCAAAATTCTCCTTTGTGTTTCCTGTTTTCTTTTACATTATTTCCCGCAGTGTCTGCTCTGGCTGGACTGACTGACACACCTGATGACCTGTAAGGCATATTCAGCACTTTTGGCCCATTGTCTGGGCCGTTCTATCTGCTGTTGCCGCCCCTCCCCCCTTCTTATGCCTCATTTTGCCAATCTGTTTAGCCCCTAGTTGGGTCCTCCTCAGCTAGCCATTCATTTTAATGTCCTGCCTGGTTTTTGTTGTCCTTTTCTCGATCTCCTCCTCTCCTCCCTGGTAGTCCTTCTAATTGTTGCCCTTGCTGTTTGTATTGCCTGTGTTGTTGCCGTTGCATTTCTCAATTTGTTTGCACACTTTATCTCATGAAGTTGTTTGCTGTAAGCATTTTTAAAATAGTTTTCAACGACGCTTTGCCATTTCAGAAGTCCTGGCAAGTCCTTTTAATTGAATGCTCATTCAGCTTCAACTCGAATCTTGAGTATTTTCAAATGTGTACATTGAGTTTTTGGTAAACAATACACTTAATTGGAAAATATAATAGTGAAAATATAAAAATATTCCTAATTAAATTTTAACAGCTTACATTGATCCATTTATTGCAATGCCTTTTTAGCTTGTAAACATCCCAGAAATAACATATATAAAAACAAACAACAACATATTAACGCCAAGGAAAACTTCTTCAAACTAGTAAAAAAAAATATGTATATATATATAGGAAAAGCTAACGACAACAACAAAAGTTGAGTTGAGAGCGAAAAGTGCTCAGGAAAACATTTTCGGCGCTTAGTCACGCACAAAACTTTTTTCGAATAATATTATCTGAAGAGGAGGAAAAAAAATATATATGTATGTATATAAAAAAAAAAAAAAATAAGAAAAACAGATACTCGAAGCGCCCACGGACCACGCCCACACGCTTAACAATTCAATTTTTGGCGCTATAAAAATGCCAAAATGCGGCAAAGCGAGATGGAGATAAACGCGGTACAAAGAAACCAAGAGATAAAAATTCAATGGAGTTTATTTTGTGTATTTTTTTGTTGTTGGTTTTTTTTCCTCCTACGCATACATCAGGACTTGGCTCATCGTGTGAGTACTTACACTGGGAAAAATAATGTGATTTCTTCTTATTAAGCTTCGACTTTTGGCACACTTTTCAGGGTTAATTAGCAAAATGTTACAGCATATTAATACAAGTTTATTCTTTTAACAAAGCAATAAAGGCGTTTTTTAAATAATTTATAGATGTTAAAATTAATGTCATAATATCTTAATATTTATAAAAACGCTTGTATAGTTATATTGAAAA
>JAEIIH010023375.1:0-12536 GCA_018904745.1 Drosophila orosa
ATTATATTTTTTTGTCGCCTCTTTATTATTTATTTTTACATCAATTTATTTGCTTTTAATAATTTATATTGATAGTATATCCCTAAATTACTTTGATACGCCTTCGGGTGCTCTGTGTGAGTAGCTCTTTAAAACTGGGCTCCGTTTTGATCCTTGGTTGAATATGAGTAAAATATCAATTTCTTCTCAAAACCAATACGCCCAAAGAACTGTAAAGCAAGGGGAATCACCCTGCTTGGTAGTCCTTATCATATTACACGTTATCCCGGTCTAGCACACACTCACACAAACACAGAGGGGCAGAGCCACCCCATAAGCCTCATTCACCCAACGGGGTGGCTTGTGTTTTGGAGTTTCTAGACATGCACACCACGTGCTCGGGCCCAACTCCGGGCGGGGGGTAGTGAGCCCCAAGGGCAGGGGCACAGGCAGGGAGTAAGGGTCGTGGGCTGGGTGACTGGGTGGCTGATTAGTCCCGCTGACGCATGTTGCTCTCAGCGGCCTGCATTCGACCGCGGATGACTTCCCACTTGGCCGTCGCCAGCTCCTTTGTTACCAACTCCGATTGCCTGGGCTGTGCTGGCCTGGCCGTATACTGTACTGTATACTGTTATTATTATTATCGTCTGTTTGTCCACGCTCTTGTTGCTCTTGGTTATCACAGTGCTTACGTCCTTATCGGGTGGGTTTTATCTCATGATAAACTATTGTCGACAGATAATAAAATGTTGCCAGAAAGTTATTTAGCTTTTCCGAATGTTGCGAGTTTCCCTCAGCCAACGCATGTGTGTCTTTGTGGTTTTTATATGAAGACTACTTTTTTGCTTTATCTCTGCTCAAAGGGTTTTGTAATATTGACAAGAATATTAAAGGACTAAAGGATGGAAAGTTGTCCATTAACTTTTAAGGGGGGAAGCGACAGATATGGTCGCTGTAGCCTATTTGTCCTTTTGGAGTCTATAAAGTCTTTTTGCAGGGTATTTTAATTATGATAAGTAACACCAGGCGAGTCGATCTAGCCATTTTCGTCTTTTGGTTTCGTGCCAACTCTTTTTTTCTTTCTTACAAGTTCCGTGAATGCTTATAAGTTTGAAGGAGATGTAAGCCGACTTCTTGTAGCAAATATATGAAAAATCTTTTTAAAGAAAGTATAGCATTTATTTCTTTATAAATTATCCATAGAATATATTAAATAATAATTATTTAACTAATATATAATCCAAATATCCTAATAATGAAGAACATGAAGTACGTACACAGTAACTCACTTTAATCACAAGAACTTTCAAGACTCTTAAAGCAAGTAATTATAGTAAATTCTTCCTTCGCTGATTCCAAAAATAAACATACATATTTTTAGGACAATATTTACTCAGTGTCTGACGAAAATAAGTTAACTTGAACGGCAAGTGCACTGCCTTGCAACGCCGCCCCACTCCTGCCCATCCTTCGTCCCCTTTTGTTCACAAATTCCTCTTCAGCCAAGTGTTGCCAAATGCAAATTGACAGTTAATATTTTTAAACTGGCAACTCTATTGCAAGGGATGGCTGAGCAAAAAATAGAGAGTGGGCCGGGGGAGCTGTTGTCGACAAGGACATTATGTAAATCACACGGCGGCGGTGGCAGGGTAAGCGTTGGCGTACTATCTGCCACCCTTTTTCCCCGTCCCAATGGGGGAAATAATAAACAGGAAGGAAAAAAACAGAAGGAGCTGCGAAGGCAGCAAGTGTAGCCGAGAGCGGCTTACAATCCTCGGAAAAGGACCTTTTGATTATTCCCATTCAGCAAAGTTTTTGCCATTTGCGGCTAGCTCCGAGGTCGTTCGCTGCCCATCAACAGTTGGTTGTGCGTGGCTGCAGTCCTTACCCTTAACTTATTAAACCTATCATTGTACTCGACATTTCGTCTCGGAGCAAACCGAGCAAACAAAGCTCTAATATTGGAAATATATTGGTAGTGGGTGGAGAAATACATAGGTTGTACTTATGTTATTTTTGTTGTACAGTCTACAAATGTATCATATGTATTTAATATAATAAAAGAGAAAATATTGCAAATTACAGATTAAATATTTAAGAGTTATTTCTTTACAATCATCAAAGTAATGCTTATTGAAATCTATTTAAAGTTTTATTAGTTTTCAGGAAATATTACTTACTAATTAAATACAAGTAAAATTACTGATTTATCTGTTTTTTTATTTAATCTGATACTCGATTAATAAAACTTTATCACATATATTTATTTTTCAATTATTATTACAACTATAGTTTATTTTCAAGCGCTTTTGCAGCTATACTAAGTGATAATTAACCTTAAATAATCCCCCAAAGATCTGGATTAAAACTCCTATAGAAAGACAATACCGAAATTAGATTCTAAAAAATAAGAAAAACGTGTGTACCAACAAATTAAATAGGATAATTTCGTTGTTAATCTGTTCTTTTCTCGCGCCCCGTCAACCCATCAATCATGGCAACCGCAAAACTGGATTCAATCCCACCCCGGGCGCAACAGCAACCAACGCCTTTAATGCAATCAAGAGAGAAGTCTCCACCACACGACCGGCATTTTAAGCAGCCAGCGATCGACTTTAACATGTTTAAGACACAAATTTAATCATGGCAGGTCCCAGGATTCCTCAACTTCCCACCATTCCTCAATCGTAGCCATCAGGCCTCTAAGTTGGCGCTTAGCCACGCAAGGGGAATCACACCCGCGGTTATTTAAAAATGCTAAAACAAGAGAAAATATTGTTAGGCAATAATAAATATATGGGGGGCGCTGGGCTGCGAACGAGCGAGAAAAGCTAAGTAGACGACCCTGCCCTCGGGGGCCAAGCCATCCTACGCGACCTGTCAAATGTCAATAGCAAAAAAATCGTCCTTCTCGTCGTCGTCTTCGTCGTCGTCAACAGCTGCTCAGCATCCTCTGTCCTGTCCTTCTTCGCCGATCACCGCAGCACAGTGCCTGATGGCGACCCTTAGTATTTCGAAAGGGGGCAAGGGGAGCTGGTGGGTTGGTTGGTCAGTCAGTTGGCATATTTACATTTATTATGTCAAACGCTCACAGTGCCCGGGCTGGCTGATGTACGCATACTTCACACATAATCGGCTTGTAATATTTACTCTCCTGAATTTGGGGTTGGGACACGAGCTGTGGTGGTTTCCAATAAATATTGGGGTCAAATCGATCAATAGCAGAAGAAGTGAGTAGTTTTTGCAGGATACTCAAGTGATTTTCAATTTCTATGAATTTAAAATCAATTAAAATGTTGCCAAAAAAATATGCATTACATTCCGATAAACAAATTTATAAAAAATACATTTCAAGGCTGCACATCTTAAACCTTTATTTATATACCAAAATAATATTTACACACTTAAAAATAACTCCGCTTCAAGGACATCTTTTGGTCTGATATCCAAGGGATTCCTTTACAGAAAACTGGTATTTACGCAACGGCTGGCTGCTTGTTAAGTCTTTGGATTCACTTGAAAAGGGAAAACAAAATAAGTACAAATAATTATTATTTACACAGTGGGCCATGGGAAACGAGAGAATTTATAGCACACATTTTGATTTAACGATCCGGAAGGGGAATATGTACATGGAACATGTATGAAAGACGGCTTTTAGCTCGTCCTTCGTCCTTTGCCGTATTTATTAACCCCCCTCCCCTTCCCTTGGCTGGATTCGCTTTGGTGACTCAAGAACTGCTAATTGGTGTGATTAAAAAGTTGAAGGCGAGCATTTTAAAAATATAGCCAAGGCAAATATTGCGCATACGTCATGTGGACGCCTGGCCCAGCTCAGGCGCCACGCCCTTAACTGCTTTACAATGTTAATGTAATCAAAGTTGAACTTCCGCCTGATTTGTGATCATTTTCATAATCAAACTTTAGTAGCGAAAAAGTATAAACTCATTGCAGGTGCGCCTTGAAAAAAAACCCAAACAACAACAACAAAATTACATCTAAAAAGGTTGCTTTGAAAAATTAGCATTTAAATTACGGGAGAAAGTTCAATGAAGCGCTATTAATTGGAATGTCCTAGCCGGGGAATGGCAAGTAGGGGAGGAAAGTTGGAGGATAGAACCGACCGAGCAATGACGTCTTTTGCCTGCCTTTGATGGCTCGCAGTTTGCACCTAGAAAATGACACGACGGATAATTGTTATTGATGGCGGATTACGAGACTCTGGGAAGTTATACTTGGAACAGGCCGGTGAGGACGTTACGCAGCCATCGAATGTCATAGGCATTCATGGCAGGCATTCAGACCTGTTAATGAGGCATTCAAGATTTACATAAGTTCTTCTTAACTTTAATGGTAAATATGTCTTCATTATACTTTTTGTCAAGTCTGAGTCTGAAAATGTACCCAAGCCACACGGACAAGTGACAAATTAAATAAATAACTTTGTATATTTTCGAAGGTTTTCCAAACAAAATGAAATAAGTGAATTAAATCCATTAAAAATGTATCGAAAAGTATGCAATGATATCTTTCATATACCATATTTAAAGTAAGTTTGAATTAGTAAAAGCTTTAGCTGTTTCTATATTTTTTTGTGCACCATTTCATTGTACAACAACTCAACATTTTATTTGGCACCCCTGCTAGTCTTTTACTAAGATATGCAAATTATGTATAATAAGTTGGAATTAATTTATTTGGCCGAGATAAGGTTTCCATTAGTTTGGTTAACACTTTCACATTCCGGCAGGACGTCAAGGGCATCGGCATCACACTTCATAATCACATTATGTGCCCACCGCTCCCCCTCACTCATGTATGTATGTAGCAAAGAGTGAGTAGAAGGAAAAACAGCAATGCATATTTTAATTTTCGCACACATACAATGTGAGGAGAGCGGATGAGGGGTCTCAGTTCGCCTTGGCGTCCGACTGGCGCCGCTTTGACCAGGCCGCAAATGAGCAACGCCCCCCTGGTCCACCCCGTTGTTCACATTTCCCGCCCTGGAGCAGACGCCGCCACCCTTTAATCACCCATCGGAACACACACACACACTGGCAAATACACAAGAGAAAATCTTAAAGTTTCTCTTTTTAGAAATCTCAGTTTGTATTATTTTACACATCCGGATTTAAGATAAGCTAAACGGGTCTAACGTCATATTTTGTATCTTAATAATTTATTACGAGAAAAGTTTGCTTATGATAGTTAAAATATAAAGATAAAAGCTTCTTTTAATTTATTTCCCTTAAATTTATTCGGAGGGAAAAATGAAAAGCTCTCATAGAGAAGAGCTAAAAATATACTCACTCATTTGCTATTGCTTGTACATTGCAGGCAAACTTTTTCTCCGAAAAGCAAACGGTTTTTGGGAGTTTGAGTAAAACTTGCGAGTTTTGATATATAGACTATCTTATCTCCAGTATATTCACTAAGTCCTTGTTAAAAAAAGGAAGAAATCAATCACACTTTCTATGAAATAGGTAAAACAAGGACCGATATCCCTTTTTCTCACGGTGCAGTCGAGTAAAAGGGAGAACAATCTATTTACATTTACACCAAATGTACAAATTTATTTATCGGTGAAGCGGCGGAGGAGCAGTATAAAGCATTCGGGGGGAGTGGAGGGGGCTTTGGTGGTGACAGGAACTTGGAGGCAAACGTCAAACGACGTCACGCAGAAAGTGTTTGCGTTGGCGAATAGCGCGCAAAAGTAGGCAACGTTATCTCTGCTCGCTGCGGTGAGTGTGTGTGTGCAACTTTGGGAGGGAAAGCGTGTGGGTGTGGGTGGGCGACTGCTAGTGGGCGGGAGGAATGTGGGGAAAAGGATCATGTTTACACACATGACCGACCGGGTAGGGGGTGTGGGAGGCCGCATGCTGATGAGTTCTGTTTGTTGTTTTTCTTGAACAAACTTTAATTGTTTTTGATTTTCCTAAGGATTCAAGTGACGCGATTTTTATTCGCCCTTTGTTTGCTCATCAGGAGGATGTGGAGGCAGCGAGAACCGGGCGACAGTATGTTCTTTTTTGAAGCCTTTTCAAATGCTCAATTGGCAAACAACCCCGGAGGGGGATATAACTGGAACGCTTCGCTCTCGGCTAATTATATGTACATTTGTTGAGCTTCCCCGAAAGAGAAAGCTATGCTATAAGGGGGGAGAAACTTGAAGAGTCGTCGGGAACTCTTTCAATTGCCTGACAAGATTCTGTCTAACTGCAAACAATACACTGGGGGGAAAAGTGGTGGCATTAATCTAACAATGAAAAGATTATTATATAAATTAAGCCCATTCTGTTCATGTATTAATTTAAAGAGTTGATATAACGCATTTTTTAAGAACAATAAACGCCTTAATTTGTGCTTCAAATGTATACCACTGAGAGTTTTATTTTATTTATTTAAATCTATCTAAAGTAACACCATCTGGGCTTTAAACACTGCTTTTACGGTATAAATAGATCGTTTCATAAATTTCAGAGACAAAACTTGACCCAGCTTTGAATATTCCCAGTGTGCCGGCAGAAATATGATGCAGTAGCTCTGCTTTTCAACATTTACCACTTGAAAAGGTCCAACAGCCAATTGCCCAAATGTCACGTACTCTGGAACATTGGGGGCTACGTGTAAATGTCAAAGATATGTCCTGGAATACCGCTAATTGTTGCACATGTTGCCTACTTCAGGACGCACTCCCAGGCCACCAATTGCAGACTGTGTGTGCACTCGGCTTAAAGTCCACATTCAGGTCCACGCTGCAGTTGGTGCATGCCTCTTTCAGTGGCAATGCCACCGCTGTACATTGTTTTGTGGCTCATCTGCGTGGCAAATTGAAAATTGCACTCATTTATTTCATTATTGAATACATCAGCGAGGAGGAGAGTTTTTCTCTTGTCCCATTCAAATAGCCGTGAAATTGCATTTGATTTTGTCTGTGACAATTTGTGGAGAGACAGCGAAATGGTTGAGTAAAGTGATTGATTGATCATTGCAGTTTTGTTTTTAAATTGCAGCTTTAAAACTTCTTTGGTTTAAAACTTGTTTTCCAAATAAACAACAAAGTCTGCTATTTTAGAAAACATTTCTAGAACATTTAAAAAAGGTTTAAATATGTATCATTTGATTCTGTTTGACTGCTCTCCTAATATTCAAAGTTTGCTATTTTAAAATACATTTTTAGAAGATTTAAAAAAGGGTTTAAAATGTATTATTTGTTTCTGTTTCTGTTCTGTTCTGACAGTTTTTCAATTTCTTTGCTTCCTCATCTGACCTAAGAGCATTCGTAAATTTCTAAAAATAGCTAATAAACATCAAAACCAATGTGCAGTTCCACTTAAGTTAACTTAACCCCTTAAACTGCATCCCCTTTGACTTCATCCCCCGTGTGTTTCCTGTGTTTCATTTACACGGCATAAACAACACAATTGAATTGATATTGGCCCGCATTTTGAGAGCCTCTCAACCCGCTTGACTTGCCATTGTTTACATATTATTTAACTTTATTTTTATGGCTGCAGGCTAAAAGGTGAAAATGAAAATGGAAAATTGGGTACACGCTTGCTTGTGTGTGTGCTGGTTGGCGATAAGAAGGTACAATAACTTTTTCGCACTCAATGCGATTAGATAAAACCTCTGAAAAAGTGGGAAGCCAAAAATCAAACAATTGGATGGGCTCGTAAAATTAGTTTGTAAGTTATGCCGAAAAGTAATGGAATAAAACTTTAAATAAAATCGGAGGTATAAAATAGAATATAAACATTTAGTGTTAATACAAAGAGTATCTTGAAGACCTGTAGTTTGGTTGAAATTAAACAATTTAAATCTAAAATAACGATCCAAAAACAATCAAAATATTTTATAATATATAAAGTTTTATATCACTACGAAGAATAAACTAAGGAGAAATACTTACCTTATGGGTTTGTTTTCCTATAAAGACTTACTTTGAAGAGTAAAGTGGGGGATCCTATAAAATCTTACTTCTAAGAGTAAAGTGTGAGATCCTTTACCAATTATTTATTCCTTGATAAAAATCCATTTTACTTAATAAGCAGTTACTTGTTTTTTTTACATACACTTCCATTTGGAAAAAGGTCCCCTGTCAGAGTTCTTCCATTTGGCCACTCTGTAATTATAAACATCTATGGGATGTCATTGTCTCTTGCTGAGATAAACCAATTTGTGTATTTTTGTGTTGCGTGATAATTACATAAGTACATTCACATCCCGCTACAGTGGTTCTATTTGCCAGTTTTGCTCAAATTGAATTTGTTCTAATGGACGCCTAATGTGGTTACTCACTGACTGATGGTAGAAGCCATTACATAAACCACAGTGGGTGCTCGGGCGAGATTATCTCGTGGAATCGAAGGCACAAATAATGAAATGTACTCCTCACATCGTCCATCTCATTAACATTCGTCAGGGGTTAAGCTTCGTCCCTGGCCACCCACCACCACCACCACCTCGCACCCATTCTGCGTCTCATTATAATTTTGTTAAATGTTATGTAAAACGAGTGTCATGTTCTCCGCCCCACCGCGGCACTTTCTCCGTGGCGCCTCATTGGCGACTCGCCGGTCCTTAGAGGGTTGCCCACTGGCTTCCATTTACACAGTGACGTTTTGACTTTTAATTGTGTTTTAAAGTGTTGAGCGACCCCCTTTCGGCCGGGGTGGTGGCAACCCGCCTGCACTTGGGTCACTTTCAGGCCATTTGGCTTTTGATTTAGCTCGGCTCTTTGGTCATTTGATGCCTAATTAAATTTAACGATGACGTTGATTTCCATCTCCGTTAGCTCCTTGACTCCACAACCACGCTGGGGGATTGGTGGCATGCGAGTGGTTTTATTTTACACTCCACAAACAGATTTGCTGGCTAAATGATTCTATAAGGCATATACGAGTGTGAATTGATATGAAACGGAAGCCACAAAAATAATTGGATGGGGGAATGGACTAGGGAGAGGAAGTACAGGCAGCTAGAAACTAAAAAATTCCATTCATTATATCCTGTTTGTTATAGACTATAATTTAAGTTTGCCTTTGGCTGATGTAATCTCTTTTCTGAAACCTCTTTCTATACCATCATGATGAACCGCAAGTCGGCCCAATACAAATAATCAAATGGGCACACATCCCCCTTTAAAATCTAGTCCAAATATTTCCCTTAAAATCGATCCCAAACGGTCGAGGCTTCAGGACCGCCATTCATCAGAAAATCTGATTTCCCGACCCGTTGCCAGACGCGAAACTCCGATGCTTCCTCAATGCCCGTGCTGGCATTTAAGGGGAGCGAACAAAAAGGATTCTGACGGCGGACGGGAGCTAATAACAGGATTAACACAAAGGAGGAAAATTGAATTTTATGCCAATATACTTAACCAAGCGCTTAAAGAGTCACTCGGAAGAACCGAAGAGTGTCGCCGGCGATGGCTACGGATGGCGGCGGCGAGAGCAAACACAAAGTCCCAAACGTAATTTTCACGAATTCATTGAACTGCGTGAGTGTGAAAAATAACAATTTAGATAAATATTGCGCCGGCGACCTCCATGGGCGTCGCTGCCGCCTTGTCATACGCGACGGGAGTCAGCATTGGCGACATCGCTGGGAGCTGGGAGGGCCCAGGACACAGCGACATCGGAGGCGAGCTCTAGACGGCAAGCGCATCGACCGTTGACACAGAAATCATATTAATATAAATTAACGATGTGGAAAATTTAGTTTAGTAGTGAAAATGGCGGGGCCAGGGAATGGGTAGCGTAGCAGCCAGTGGAGCCAAAAGGCAAGTCGTGTGGCTCTCACGTCGCCGGCTCATCAGTCAAAATGTCCTGGCGTGCAAATCCCAGAGCAGCCCATGCCGATTCCCATATCCCAACCCCAATCACAGTCTCCGTGCGGGCAGTGAGAAATTGTATTGTTTTGGTTTCGCAGGCTCCCCTCTCCGTGTAACAATTTCGAGTGCATCAATCTCCATCTTCGGCTATTTTCTCAGCTTTCGCAATTTTCCCAGTTAATTGGCGTTCTCTGGATTCAATTTAAATGCACCTTTTCCAAGGGCGAGGCTCTTGGCTCCGGCAATCCCCACATATGTATGCACACATATAGACATAATCATAATCCGCTTATGCCAGTGCTCCACATAGTCTAGTCATAGTTTAATCGTCCCCCTGCCCCCACATGGAGTATGGAAGCCGGATTGACAAGATCGAGTGGATTGGCTTTTACAAAAACTTGTTAATTACATATTAGCGAAGTTTTATGTTAGTCGATAACTTTTAAAGGGAAGGAGCTAAGCCGAACCAGAATATATTAGTGAATTTAATGACTATGCACATTAAATTGAATAAGTAGGTGTTGTTTTCTAAATTTTAGCTTACAGAAAAATAAGATTTTAGGCTAGTAACACAGTCCGGCAGCATTTTAGAACCAAGAACCGAAATATATTATACTGGCCTCAAAAAATTCCGTATACATCAGGTTCTTAAAATAATTCAACTCAAAAGTTGAAAGAATACAGTTTTTGGGTACTTTTGAGGTGCTATAACTTCAAACAAATTTTTTGTTCTCAAAAAGATTGTTACAGCATCTTAAATTACTGTTCTTGCCCTTCAATATCGGTTTTTGTTTTTAATTTGAATAATAACAGCACGTTAAGAAATTTTTCTATTAAAGTTACAGCACTTTTAAAATGTATTTTTTGCACTTTTGTGTTAAAAAAATCTTGAAAATTTAGGAATTGGGGAATATAGGAATTTTTTGGGCCGGATTTGAGGTCGGCGCATCGAAATCCTTGGGAAAAATATATTTCGGTACTTGATTTTGAGATTTATTAAAGAAGATTTTCTTATTCGGTAATATAAAACCTTGGACAGTCGCCAATAAACCAATATTTCTCCACTTCTACTCCTGAGCTGGCGGTATTAACCCTGAAAAACTTTCCAAGACTTTGTTTTGTAAGCTTACTTTCTCTGAAATAAGGAACGCCCCAAAAATATATTGTCATTTCTTTTTTTTTTTGAAAACCCTTTTGATTTATTGCTGATACATATGTTGAATAATATTCTGTATACGTTTTATTATTAAGAAAGAAACATTAAAGTACATCTATTTGAATTGTCAAGATGCTAACCAATGTCCAAAAGTAAAAGCATGGATAATCATGTACAGCAGCCGCAGCAGAGGGTAATTTGTTTATAAACAATTCATGCAACATTAAAAGGTTTTCATTGGGGTTTTTGATAGTGCAAATTATGGTGTCTCAGTAAAGCGACACACTGGCCTTTGCTGCTCTGGATGTCAGTTTGTCATTGGCCCCCACCGGCAAGGAGTATTTCGGAGTACGGGGACTCGTCATTGGTGCCAAATAATGGAGGCCAAAACAGGCTGCGTACTTTCTTGTTTTTTCTTCGAGATTTGTGGTGAACTATCGGTGAGTGTTAATTTGTGGTTTACAGAAAGTTGTGGGGTTGTTGTTGTGGGACTTGGGGAGGCTTGGGGTTTAACGATAACTATAACTTTGCAAAAGAAACATTAAAACTAAAGGGTGAGACATGGGAAAGCCTAGCGTTTGCGCTCCTGATAGAACTCGCGTATTAGCTGGCGCAAATAGCGCATCTCATTGCGACGCTCCCGCAGAGTGCGACGCAGCTCCTCGTTCTCCTGCGACAGCACCTGCTCCTCGCCCAGAACATTCTCCATTTCCTGTTTCTTCTTCTGGCGATAACGCGTGGCCGCATTTTTGTTCTGCTCCTTTTTCCGAATCTTGCGATCCTCGACGCCGCGCCCATAGGTGCGAGTGCGCTTCTTTGGGCCTTGCACTGCCACCCTCTCGACCTCCACGGACGAATGGGCTGGCGAAGAGCTGTTGCTGTTGATTGGCTCTGGCAGCCACTCCTCGTCCACATCGGCAATGCTGCCGCTCACGCCACTGCCACCGCTGCTGCTGTCCAGCGAGGAAGAAGCCTGAGATTCGCAATCGTCGTTGAAGAGCTCAAGCTCCTGAGCACGCATGTTGACAATATCATCGACCAGCTGGATCTCTCGGGCGATTTCGCTGCCGCCCACCCAGTTGTTGAAGTTGAAGGCGGCTGCAGGAGCAGCATCGGATGCATAGCATTGCTGTAATATTTAGAGTTCTTCTTAGTTGGGCTTCCACTAGATAGCGTTGGATATGACTTACCACCTTTTGCTCGGCCTTGACGAGCACGGGTTCGGGCTGTTTGTAGACATCGAATTGGGGCGGCGACTGCGGTGGCGTCAATTGCTGCAGAATCAGGGATGGGGAATCGCTGATTTGATACTCGGAGGCAGCAATGAGAGAAGCAGTAGAGGATGCAGGGAATTGTACTTTGGTTACGGGTATTATCGGCTGGCTGACCACATCGATGTTGGGTTGATAGCTGTTTGTCTCATAATCGATGCAGTTCAAAGGAGCCTTTTGGTCCAGGAGGCATTCTAGGAGATGGGCAATAAGTATAGAAATAAATATATCAGTTTTTGTATGCTTTTTTTTAGGAATAAGAAGCAATTTAAACTGTATTATATACCTTTTATAA
>JAEIIH010023381.1:0-10127 GCA_018904745.1 Drosophila orosa
AGTTATGCAACAATTCCTGTTAACTGCTTTTTAAACATAACAAATATCCTTCCCTTCCTGATTTCTTACAGTGCATGGTGTTTTCCATGTAAAGGGAAACTATTGAATAAAATATATGCAAAGGGGATTTGGGGGAATAAGGAAAGTGGAATAAAGAGGAAGCGGAACGGTAAGGGGAGCTGATAGGTTGCGAGAATCGAAAAGTTTACCTTTCATGCAGCTGACGTCGTTGTATTTCCTTTTTGTAGTTCTTGTTGTTTTGCGCATGCGCCCGGTTTCCATGAATTCCAAGACGAAGATCGCAGGAAAGGCAGAAGAAGAGGAAAAAGAAGAGCTGGAAGCTGCCGCCTCTTTGTTTCCTCTCTCTGTCTCTCACTGGCGGTTTTTATGTATACAAAAACCAGTTGGAACCGAAAGCAAAAGTTCTATTATTATGTCTTGGTTTTCCACTCTCGCTCTCTCTCTGTGTCGTTCGGTGGGAATTCGCATATGTGGAGAACGCGAATTTATAATTCGCAAAACAAAGCTAGCGTGTGATTCATTTCGCCGATCGTTGTTGCTGCTGCTGCTGCTTCCTCTCTCTCTCCACCGCTGCTGCTGGCTCTCGCTCTCTGGCTCTCAGCAACAGTTTCCCCCTCGCACACACACGCGACGCCGAACGCATTTGGCGTTATATATGTATACATACATACGTATATGTATGCTGTTTTTTTTTTTGTATTTCTGCTTATGTTATTCTCGCAATTCTTTCGATTTCCTTATCCCGATTTTTACGCGAAAAAACTTCTTGCACAATCGTCACACGCGCGCAACAAGCGAAAGCTCTCGACGAGGCAACAACAACTATAAATTGCAATTCCTACTACACACACACATGGGCGCGCACCACTTATATACATGCATACATATACGGCTGTGTGTGTGCTTCGTTCTACTTGGGATTTCTTGTTGTTGTTTTGTTGAATTTTTGCTCTTTTGCTAATTTTCGTGTTGCTTTTCTGCCATTGCTCCAATTCTATGACACAATGCTTCCCACTTTTTGTGTGTTAATTTTAACGAAATAGTGCACATTGGAATTAGCGAACGACTGCGGCGATGGGGCGAAGGTGGGTGGGGGAGCAGAACGGAAAACAGACTCCCGTTATGGACGCATTGGAAATATTAAATACACTCAAACACAACACACACACACACAGATACGCGTATACCGGATAGCAGTTTCGGCGAGTTCTTTTTGCGCTTGTTTACTTTCTTTTCGCTTCGCACTTTCGCTTTCTTCGCTATTTGTTTATTTCCTGTGGGTTTATTTTTTTTCGGGAAAAACTATTCCGCGCAACCAACGCACGCAAAAAATTAGGTCTGTAGGCCAACGCAAACGGGAACACAGTAAAAAGTTGTTGGCGTAGGTAGAAGAAGACGGAAAGCCCTCGCACACACACACACACATGCACAGATAGAGAGAGGTGTGCTTGGATCTCCGGGGAGCGGGGCCAAGGACAGAGGCAGCATTCTTGGCCTTTAACGTTTGAAGAACAAGGACGGCAATCATATGAAAACAGGGAAGCTTTCAGCTGAAAGCACTGGCGGACACACACACACGCACGCACACTCGTGGCATGGCCAGCTTTTGACTAGCGACACCTGCCGCAAAAGCTTGGAAATGTTGCACAGCGCCATCTTTGGGTGCAAAGAGAAAGCAGTATTAGAATGAGTGTGGCAGCCTTGCCTAACTGAGTGGCAACCTTGCCAGGATCATGATGCAAAAAATCTTGCATCTTGATCAGGGATCATACGCGTTCAGCAGCAGTATCGATAGAAATCCATCACTGATCAGTGATCATGATCAGTGATCAATGAGACCTAAAGTGCCGATCTCAACTTCATAGAGAAAGTCACGTGTTTTTGACAAAATGTTGACTTCTCTGGGGTTTTATATAAGCCGAAGGACTTTGGAAAGGAAATTTCCAATGAAACGCTTGAGAACTAAATTAACAAAAACAGCCTTAACCCACTGGATAATTGTACAAATAAAAAAAACCCATAGACACCTTTTTAAATTGCCAAAATTTCACATTGCATTTATTTTTAGTTTCTCTTCCTTTTTAGTTTCTTGTTTAATTTCATTTGTTTTTTGTTTTTTGTTGTTGTTTTGTTTTTTTTTGTGTTTTTCGTTTTATAGTTGCACAAAACTTACTTACATACACGTACAATTACATAGAAAATTACAAACCTATCTGAAAATTGATTTACATTATATAGTTGGATCATATTGTGTGTGTGTATACATATATATTTAATATATATTTTGTTAAATATATTATTATTTTAATAATTTCATTTAAAAATACATAATACATAAATACGCCTTTGTTGCTTGCTCGCTCGCCGCTTTATTCAATATTATTATTACGATAATAATTATTAATTAGTTTATACTTTTCGCTATTTGTTTTGCTTTGTTTTTTTAAAAACCATAGATTACACTTTATCCCTAGATATATATATATATCTAAATGTATATCGATTTATTTAGCTGCTTGGCTGGCATAGATTTTCTTCCGCTTCCGTTTGTTCTACATTTTAATTGCATTCCAGATTTTTTCAAATTTCTTTCTCTCTCTCTCTTTAAAATTTCCCCATTCATTTCCGTTTCCGTTTCTTTCGTTTTTCTTCGTTTTGAGTGTGTATAGCACCTTTGTATCACTTTGCTCACTTAGCTCTAAATTGAATTTTCCATTTAAAAAACGACTTTATCTTCCAAAGACAAAGACGGGTTGAGGGGCTGAGGGTGAGTAAAAACTAGTTACTAGCTAAAATATACATATATCTGCATGTATAGTTATATATAAATCTATATTTATATTCGTACTAATAGTTTTCTCCATCATTCTTTGCACTTTACAATCTAATTTTTTCATCTGTTCATCATTTGTCTAGGGTTTTGTTTCTCCTCTTTTCTTGGATTCTCGGTTAAAATTTCATTAAAATGGACTTGACGCCCAACAAGTTCCGCACACTGTCGTTGTATTTGATGAGCACAACCTTCGAGGAGCTGAACATGTTCAGCTTTTCGCCCGCACACAGTAGCTGCAGGCAGGTGGCCTTCTCCAGGAAATCATCGATTTTGAACTCCCGAAGCAAATGCTTCTGACTGCTGACTGCCAAGGCATTGTTGTTGTTGTTTGGACAAAGCTAAAAGAGACAGAAAACAAGAGATTTATATAAAAGTTGTTGTTAAATGGGAATATCTTTGCAATTACCTTGTTGAGCAACGTATCCTTGGATTTAACTTTAAGTAAATTGCACAAATCGTTGAGTAATACCCATTTATCACTGCCCTCGTCTTTGAGCAAGTACAGTGGTGGCAATGGCACATCGGCCTCTTCAAATTCAAAAATATCACCATTCAATTCATTATCCATTGTCTCGATGTCCGTCGTCTGATCGTCGTCTAGCCTACTTCTACTTCTATTCCTATTCGCTTCCGTTTCCGCTTCCGTTTCAGCAGCAGCATCCACCATCAGCAGCTCCTTCTTCACTTCATTCTTGACATTCACAACGCTTGTTACTAAATTATTTTCAACATCTCCCGCAGCATTCAGCTCGTCGTTGTTCTTATTGTTATTGCTATCCTCCTCGATGCCTGGCTCTAATTTAACCATCATCATTGTCGTCGTCGTCGTCGTTGTTGTTGTTGTGGTCTTTGTTGCACTTCCCGTGGTTTCTCCATTTTGCTTGATCGTCAACCCATTGGATTCATGATCCTGCTCTTCCTTTTTGGTTGGTAATAAGCCATTATTATTGCCATTACTGTGACTGGTGCTCATCCTCAGTGCCTGCTCCTGCTTCCTGGCCTTTTCCTTCCTTTCTCTACGTAGAGCTCTGCTCATATCACAAGCTGTGTTCGGTACATTATCGAATATATCATAACCATACTCCTTAGCATCTGAAAAAAATACAACAAATTATTAGTTTTATAAAAGGAATGAATATTGAAAGTCTTACCAAAGATCTCCCAAGGCCCATGGAATCGCATCGGCTTGATGTCAGCGGCGGCACTTTGTGCATCGCTGAGATGAGCACGCAGAATGCCTCGCATTAACTTGCTTGAAGCTAACATTAGCGGGGTTTGACCTAGAATCGAGTGTACAAAACCAAACAAATTAATTAATAAAAAATCTTGTAAGATTTATAAACCAAAAACCTCACCTGAGTACGTTGCCAGCAACGGATCGGCGCCATAGGAGAGCAACAGACGCACCACCTCCTCGTGATCATTCTCAATGGCCCCATGCAGTGGCCTTATTCCCGATTGCGCGGCCTCCGAATGATTGGCACCAAACTGCAGCAGTATCCGGGCAATCTCCAGCCATCCCTGTGTGCAGGCCTCATGCAGCGGCGTATAGCCGGCATTATCCTTCTGATCGGGATTCATGTTCAAGTGATCCAGGCAGTAGACAACCACATCGATTAATCCCTGGCGAGCAGCCTTGTGCATGGTACTCTGACCCACACCCTTGTTAAGCACCCATTTCTGGATTTCCCGACACACATCCATCTCCGTTTTGATCTTCAACGGCAAGTGGGAACTGCTGCCGGCAATCGTGCTATCCGTATCGTCCAGCCTCTCATCCGCCGCACTCTGATTGTGCTCGAGGAGATGCTGAGTCAATTGGCTGGATGAGGATTGAGTTATAGCTTGGCTGTGGTTCTGCTGGTTGTGATTGCTATTCTGTGTGGGTCGCTTCTTTTTCCTTATGTAATCAAAGCCCGAGCTGCCCTTCCTTCGCATATACTTCCTCTTGTGCGGACACTGTGGTGCTGTCACAGACGCATGATCCTCCATTAGGGATCTTCGAGCCAACTTGTTGTCATTGGCACTGGCAATGCTGTTCATTTGCTGCAGAAACTCTTCGTATTTCTGGTAGCTAATGGCATCATCGTCACCATCTGCAGTTGTTTCGTTCTGGGCGCATTCTGGCGGCGCTGAAGCTGGCCGCTCGGGACCCACGAAAATCTCACGAATAATCTCACGACGTTGCTGCAATTTGGATTCCGTACGGGTCTTACTTTGCAGGACTTTGGTGTCAAAGATACTAAAGTGCCTGCGGCTGGGATCATCCAAAGATTGGCACTCTCCAGTTCCAGATTCCTGCTGCTGCTGTTGATGCTGCGGCTGCTGGTGCTGGGGATGCTCATAGAGAGACGTTGAGGCGGAGGTCTGTGATGTTTCACTGTGAATCTGAAGATTCGTGGAGGCTGGAGCCGAAACGGAGGTCTTTCGGGGAGTACTACTACTGCCATTGGTTACCCGCAAATGGAGTACATCGATGATGGACTTGGGCTGGCTGGAGGATTCAATCTGCTTGCTGGCTGCCTTTGTCTTGGGTTTATTTCGCTTGAAACATGCCAATTCCTGGCCGAGATCACGTCGCTCCAAATCTGGCAGCGAGGCAGCCACTTTATTGAGTTTATTTATGGAGATCAGGCGATGGGGTATCTTGAGGGCCAACTTGTAGCGATATTCCTCAAGGTACAATTGCTGCTGTGGCGAGGTCTTGGCCGGCTTTCCAGGATTACCAGCCTTGCCCGTGTTGTTGGCCTTCAGTTTGGCATTTCTACCGTTCAGTCCCAGGTGGTCAGAGTTTAAAACGCGTTTGTTCCTCAAACGTGTGACCATCATTAGGTCCTTTTTGCTGTCCACCACTTTGCGGACATATTTTCTCTTGATTTTCGTGGTGGAGTTACGGATGATTTTGTCGTTGCGAAGTACTTTGCTGTTGGCCAACTGGAGTTCAAGTTCTTTGCGATGTTTCGAGCGTGTCATGGTGTTTAGTTTGTGGGCAATGCGCTTATGAAGGGTATGACCAGGACGACGGCCCACACGCGGCTTTTCCTTCTTCTTTTCCTTGTCCTTGTCCTGCTCCTCCTCTTCGTCTTCTTCTAACTCCTCTTCTTCCTCATCCTCCTCCTCGTCCTCGTCCTCTTCCTCATCTTCTTCGTGACTGTCCGAGGAACTGCTCTCCTGGTTCTCCTCAACTTTGGCCTTGGCTTGCCCTGCGGTGGCCTCTGTGTGCTTCTTGTTGGTCTTGGCCATTGAGTTGCCATTGTTGGCCTTGTTATTTGTAGTCTTGACCTCTTTTTTAACTTCCTTCTTGTTGGTGGTGCTGGCTGCTTTGGTTTTATTCTCCTCACTGGAGGTCTGGCTGCGGCTTAGGCGCTGATTATCCTTCTTTTTCTGCTGCTGCTGCTGCTGCTGCTCCTTGTCGCCCTCGTCGTCGTCACTACTGGCTGCTTCTGCTTCGGGTGATCTTTGACGGGTTCTTCCCTTCCGCAGCAAAGGTTTCTTCTGCCTGGCAGTGTTCCTCTTATGCAGCTCTGTTGTATCGCTTTCCGAGGAGCTGCTCTGTCCCTGCTTTGGCGCCAAACGAGCCGCTATTCTTTGCTCCTGGTGCAGTCGCTTCTTCTCCCGCTCCACCTTGCTGAGCTTCTTTTGGGCACTGCCATTACCCAGGGACGATGATACACCATTCGTTGTGGTGGTCAGTTGGGTTGTGGCCGACATTTCGGCCTCAGCTACCGCCGGCACCGGTTCGGGTTGACGTTTGAGAATGCGTGCCACTGGCAGATCATCTTCACTGATCTCCAACTTGATACTGGTGGGCGGCGGCGGCGGTGGCACTGTCACCACCACCACTTTGCTGAGCAGCTGCTCCACGAGATTATTGCAGGTACTGCCCCAGTCCAGTAAGTTACCCAAACTGGCCCCGGCCTCATCTTCCAGACCCAAATCCGCAGCTTTGGGTATTGGCGCCGGCGCTGGTTCTAGTTTGATTTGAATGTGATTGGTTATCTGGTGATTAGGTGGGGTCCTTGGTCTACAAACACTGCTACTTGTCGTTGTGGAGGTTACCAGAACGGGAGGCGGTGTGAAAGTGAAACCCTTGAGCTCGGCCTTGGTGCGTATTCGGGGCTCCATCTTGGGCATTGGGTTGACAGCTGTGGAGGAGGATGATTCTGGTTGCTTTTCCCTTTCTCGCTTGGCGGCCAGCGCCTGTTCGTTGACAGCAATCACAGGTACTGGAGCTACCACAACCGCCACCGAGGTGGCAGCAGAGGCTGCAGCACTGGATATGTGAGGTGTAGATCCCAGAGATTCGGCCTCCAGCCTCGCCTGCTTGGCCGCCGCCTGATTGTACTCCTGCAGATGCCTCTTCCTGCCCAAATAGTTGGGATTACTGCTGTTGTGGGGACTGGGCGAGGGTGTGGGCAGTAGTAGTTCCGCCGGCGGCTTCTTCACCTGCACAACACTTGCCTCCGGCGGCTGTCGCTTGGCATAGGGGTTTGTTTCCAAAACACTGGGTCGCATCTGTTGCAGTGTTTTGATCACCAAAGCTGGGGCAGCCACTGGCACAGGCTGAGGTTGAGGAACTGATGGTAAAGATGGAGCTGGCGCTTGTCGTATTACCGCTGTTGTTGAGGCTCCACCTCCGCCACCTGTCCTGGTGGCCGCCGAGAAATTGGGTGTTATATCGAACCTGGGCAGTCCCAATCCACCGCCACCGCCGATTGGTAGCTTGTGATCCGTTGTGCTCGGCCTCTGGTGATACGTGTACTCGGTGGAGTCCGCCGTCTGTTTCACCGTTCGCATGGATAAATCCAGCGGCGAATGAAGGGCTGATGGTGGCGCAGGAGCTGAGCTAACTGCTTGGGTATTGGGTACAATAGCTGATGGTGGCGCAGGCTGCGGTTGCTGAATTACTCTACTCGATGGCGCCGCATGATTCCTCTGTGGAGCCTCCATATTTAAAGTCTTTTTGATGATCTGCAAATTCAATTCCTGTTCGCTGGCCGTACTTCGTTTCAGCATATCGTTGATCAGTGCTCGATAGTTGGGCTTGGCTGTGGCTGGCGCTTTCTTGGCAGGATTGGCGGTAGGATGACTCTGGGATTGGGATTGACTTCCGGGCTGATGGTAACAGATATCCGGTCCATGGGGATACACCTGCAGAGTGGAGAAGTTCGCACTGCTGGCGGAGGACGAGGATGAGGATGGGGCGGGCTGTAGTTGTTGTTGGTGGCTGTTGGTTCCTGGAACTCCCACCGATGGCGGCGGTGCTGGCGTGGGCGAGGCCACAGCTCCTGCGGCTGGCGACGGCGTTCCCTGATGGTAGTAACTTGTATAAGGCGTTGAGCTGCTACTCGTTCCCACTCCAGCAGCTCCATGCTGTTGTTGCTGGATCAGTTTGCCGTATTTGGTGGGATAACCATGCGGCGCTGGCACTGTGGCCAGCATTGCCGGCGATGTATCCCTTTCACGGCTCTCCACATTGTAGGGATTGTGATAGAGCGAGGATCTTGTGGGCTGCGGCAAACTGCCACCGGCAAGGGAAGCCTGTTCTGGTTCCAGTTTCACATAACTCGATGTGGCCGTCGCCTTGGAGCTCTTCACCGGCTGTGGGCTGTAGTAGGTTGCGGCACTGCGTCCATAGGTGGCCGCTCCTGCCACTGCTCCTCCTCTGGGATACTCCAGGCTGGGTCCTGGCGCCTCTCTTACATACTTTTCGATGGCATTGTGCACGGTGGTTTGGAATTTTTCCGTACTAAACGTAGGCATCGGCATATACAGACTCTGGTGGTGATGCGTTGCATTGGACGTGGACGTGGATGCTGAAGTGGGCGGCGTTCCCGTCGATGTGGGCGTCGCTCCGGCACTCCTCTGCTCCGGCGGTGTCTCGTAGTGGGGCGGACACTTCCTCGCATAGTTCGGACTCGGTTGCTGGTGCTCATTGCTGGGATTATTACTAGGATTCACAACGTGCTCCAGTTCATAGTGGCGGACGGATGAGGAATTGGAGCTGGAGGTGGGCATCGAGGAGGAGCTGGCGGCGGGCGGTGCATAGGTTAGCACCTTGGTTGCGGCAGGTACAGTGGAGTACTTGATGTCCTCACTATAATATCGCTGGCTGTTTGGTCCCGGCAAAGGTCCAGGGGTCGGTCTTGATCCTGTCCCTCCTGCCGGCGGCTTCCCATACGAGTACCTGGCCGGCTGCTGGTGATGGTGCATCGGCTGGTCATCGGCTGGCGGCCAGTAGGCCGAGCTACCCGTTGCATAAATGGCAGGATTCCCATGATGTCGCAGACCAGGCGCCGGCGCAGGAGCTGGCACTGCCTGGCTCTTGTAACTCCAGCTGGGATGCGGATCGGGCATCTTTTTCACCGTCAAATTTTGGTTTGAGGTGTAGTACTGCAGGTGGGGATCAGTGCCGCTGGGCGCCGTGGATCCTGGTCCCTGACCAGGACCAGGGTGTGGCGGCAAGCCAGGTTGTCCCTGCGGCTGTGTGGTGCTCCTGTTCATGTACATTGCCGTGCGGGATCGTTGATCCTCCGCATGGTGATGATTGCCATAGCTGCCGGCGGCCGAGGACGAGGAGGAGGAACTCCCCACCGACGTGGAGCTGGTGGGATGGTGGTGCAGCTGCTGCTGCTGCTGCTGGTAGTGATGTGGATGCTGCTGGTGGATTGTCTGTTGCGGCTGCTGCTGCTGCTGTTGCAGTGGAGGTGGCGGTGGTGGCGGGTGGTGCTGGTGGATTGGCTGCTGGTGGTGCGTGGCTTGCGAGTGATGTGGATGCGTTGAATGGTGCTGCATCGACGGATGATGCGGTTGATGATGCGTTTGATATTCGTGATGTCTGTTCGGTTCCATGGTGGTGGTGGTGGTGGGTCTGGAAAGAGGCAGGAAATGAAAACATTTTCGATTAATTAAGGTCAATTTATTTTAACTTTTCATTAACAGTTTGTGTAGGAAATTAGCTTACAATTAAATATCATTATTATCGTTATAAATGGTTCATTAGGAATTTAAAAAGCTTTTAAAATTTAATATTAGAAAGTCATTAACGTAAAATTAATACTCCCAATGCAATCGATTCCATTAATTTGTTTAAATCGAGATAATATACATTTCTAAGAATTATAGAAAAGATAAAATAATTAACAACTTGAAAGCGGAAATAAGTACAAACAACTCTAAGGATCTCTTTGTATTGAAGTTATAATTCCCAACTGGCAAGATTATACTTAAAATAACACCTAATAAAATGATAAAAGAAAATCACCAATCAACT
>JAEIIH010023387.1:0-12608 GCA_018904745.1 Drosophila orosa
TTTTCAAGTTTTTAAAACTATGACACCTTCGTGTCACCTCTTTTTTTCTGCGCCAACAAAAAACCTACTATGGAATTTAGACGAATTTCTCTCGACAGTTCACTCAGGTTGCAGTTTTTTGTTAACAAAAATGTAGGCCGCAGAACAGGAACAGGAACAGGAGCAGTGGCAGCTGTGGTTCAGCCAGGAGCCAGGAGCTGTCAGATGTCCCAAATATGGACTCACAAAGGAAAAAGGGAACCGCAGCCAAGTCCACATCCACACACACAGCACTGGAGCGAACCGCAGTCACTCATTTATCCATTCATATCTCGGTGGCGGGAAAACAAAAGCGGCATATGGAAATTCATTTACTCCTCTCATAACCCCTGAACCCCTGAACCCCTGAACTCGATGGAACCCTGTCCAAATGGAGGCTCATCCAGCACGTAGAGGCGGCAACCGCCGTCAATTAAAGCGCTGCCGGTGCCGCCTAATTGGATTTATGCCACATTTATGTGTGTGTAGGTGTAAATTCGTGGAATTGCGGGACAGCAGCGGGAAGGCTCGTGCTAAAAATCAGTAGGATAATGAGCGAGAACTGCCTGGTAACAGGCTGAACCACAAACTTAATACCCCCCCTGGTAGCAGCAGCAACAATTGCAACTTGGCGGCTTGGCGCACTAACAACTTTCGAGGACTTTAAATGAAATTACGCGAAAACTTTCGGACTGCCATCAGAAATGGCAAGTTTTTGAAGAGATCGCCAGGCTCGGCAACCAAATCCGTATCCCCCAACTGCCGTTGGAGGCACGCCTCGCGGACATAATGAGTTTCATAAATTACCACAAACTAAAGAGAGCCGATAAGTAGTTCCACCTCTTACATCAGTAAATGCCACCTCAACTTTGGGTGAACAGGGGTTTTGTTGAAAGGGAGGGGAAAGATCTTTGGCAGAAGATAAAGTAAGGCTTTGTGGTATGAAATTTAGGAATTTATAACGAGAGGAAAATATTAATATATATAAATAATAATTGGAGATTTACATATACTAGATAAAAACTCCGAAATGTGTATTAATTCAGACATGACTCAATTTCATAAATAAAACATGCTGGAAATTATATATTTATATAACTATATGTAATACTTTAAAGTTTAAACCTTCCCTATCCCAAATCAATACCTAATTCCTTTGCTTAGGGGTAATTTACCCAGCTCCTAGACATAGGAAAAATCCTTCTGGGGGGACAGACAGCCGCCCCTGGCAGCCCTCTACTTCCAGGTCACTGCCCCAGCACCATTCCCCATTCTGTTTGGTCTGTGTATGTGCTCTGCGGTCATTGGTTTGTAATTAATGCGACCAGAAGCTGACCACAGAGCGACTTGGCACGCCTGCGGCGGCCTAATGTTGCACGAACCCAAAAGCCGGACGCAAAGCAGGAGCCCAGCCTCTATGCCGCGCCGCCACTTCGGTGGAGTCGCAGCAGAATCCGGAGGCATCCTCATCCTCGCTCTGTCTGCGGTGCTGTGTGTGTGTGTTGAGTGCTTTTGTGTTTAATTTTATTAATTATCGACGTAATCTTTGAAGTTGCCGCCAATGCCAGTGCCAGTGCCAGTGCCAGTGCCGGCAAACTCCTGGGGAAATCCAACTTTTGTCTGTTGGCATTTGGCGCGGCAGAGCCGGAGGCAGAGGCCTCCCATCCATCCATCTCCCAGAAGTAGAGGCGCCTCCATTAATCGCGTTAACTCGAACGTGTGTGCCAGTTTTTGGCGCGAAATCCGCCTACACACACAGAAAACTCAGGGGGGTAGAAAGTTCCCACAAAACCCAATTAGGTTTTGGCAGATGCAAAGGGAACAGAGGAGCTCTGCGGAGGCTGAAGGGGGCCTACAGCAGATGATCAGGAAGTCAAGTTTTGGTTTAATTTAATCTAATGTCTAATTCATTTATTTATTGCCAAATTAACAACATGATTTGCTTGAGGGTTACACCACTAATCGATCGTTTTGAAAAGCCTCGCTGCTTAAATTGGCCGGAGCTTATTTCACTTTATTAATATCCCCAAAATAACTAGCCAGTCATAAGATTCATTTACTAAAAATACACCAATTTGATTTGATTATCAGCGTTGCCATAGCCAGCAGTTTTTCCCAGAACTTTCAACCTTTTTTGGAAACTGGTCCGCACAGGAGGAAGCTGGCTTTCCCTGGCAACAGCTGCTCATTTGCCGCTAATCCTGGCCACCGATATTGGGCCACTTTTCCTGGACCCTGTGAGTGGGATTTCCACCATTCAAGTTGGCTTCTAGCCTGCCATATCCCCTGAAATTGGTATTGCCAGGCAACTGGGCAGCATTTTTGGTGGTTGGACTGAGCGTAATTTGAGCGCAAATATTGAAGTTTCAAAACCACCGGCAACAGTGGCAAGCAAGCGAGCAGAGCCGCAAATAAAAGAATAATAATAATAATGAGCAAATATTTAAGCAGCAGCCCGGGAACAGTCATCACAGAGCGGAGCCAAGGGAAACACGGCGAGAAAGAGAGAAGGCTGGCTGGAACACATGATCTGAGACAAACAGAGTGAGAAATGATGACTTATAATGCCCTGAAATTATTGGTTTTAGATTTATTATATATATTTAATTTACTGTTTATTTATTTACATGGACATTAAGTTTGATAAAGAAATTTGAGCAGTTAACAGAAACTTATAAAGGTTCAAAGGTATTCCTCTGATTTTTGCTTTTTTTTACCCTAAATTCTAGTTTATACATTTATTTTATTAACTTATATTCAAGTCTGCAATAACATTTTTTTAATTACAAATATTTGTATTATTTTTGAATAATATTTGGTTACTTTTAAAATATTCTGTGTTCCTGTGTTATTTTTCCCTGTGTAGTAAACACCCTTCCCCTTTGATAAGCAGCATCTCGAGTCTGAGAGGCACGAAACCTCCCCTGAATTCCAACCCTCTCTGGAGCAGGCTGCCCCCTCTCCAAGCGCTGCTTTGCTGATTGTAATTATGAATGAAATTTGAATTGCAAGCGGAGAATTGAGAAACGGAGACTGGGAATTGGCTACACTTTCCTGCTGCAGTCGATGGACACGTGGCCGCTGCTCCTGATCCCCGGTCACGTGGCGGGATGAATCTGGAAATCCTCCACCCCCCAGGCCACCCCATGCAAAATCCCTCCCCCACTCACCCCTCCGCGGCTGAGGACGACGACGGAAGTGCCAATAAGTAGTTGTCAATATTGACTGATTATCTCGACACGGCGAGGAGTGGGAGGAACGCGGCAGCGGGAGAAATGGAGAAATCGGGCAGTCGTGATTGCGAGTTGTTTGAGACTTAAGCGGAAGTAAACATAAATCACTGCTGCGATGCCGAAGCGATAGCAGGAAGGTATCTTCTCTCCTCTTCTCGGTCCCTGCAATTATTTTGCCAGGAGATGGCAATAATTTCAGATGGCAGGCGACAGGAAGAAGCTGCTACCATTTAGTTCCATCTCCCTGCCATCTCTATTCCGGCAGGAGATGCGCATAATTGCATTTGAATGGCCACCCGCTGCTTACCCAACTGCACTCCCAGTCCCAGCTTAGCGGTGTAACTCCGGGGGATGAACTAAACGATGATTTTATCAATCACTGGGATTACCATTCGATTTGTGGACGGAGATATACATATATCCTGATGACTCTGATTTAGGGGGCATTAGCGGGGAGCAAGCCAAGGTCCAGGGATCTGTGGGGTTTATCTGGGAGTTAGGGGTCAGGCAGATATCTTTAAAGGGGCAGACAGTCCTGAAAAAGCACTTATCGAAGCTACGAAAGACTCTGGAAGATTCTTTCATGAAATTATTATAAATAAACTCAGCTTAAAGAATAAAATTAAATTGATAAAATTATTCACAATGTGACGAAATCATTTACTCAACGCATATATTTTAGGAGCGCGTTTTGCTTATCGAAGAGGAATGTTTGGTCACAGCTCTCAGTCTGGGTTTAACTTTTGAGATCTGAAGTTGTCGTCGCCATGGAATTTTTGTGCGTTCTCTCGGTGATCTTTGCGTATTTCATTCACAAAGCACTTGGATTTTGTGAGAGGCCCACGGATCTGGTACACGGCTCTGGCAGGAATTTTCCAAAGAATAAATGGGTATTTGAATGTGATCAAGGATATGCAATTCAAGGAAGATCCGAGGTTACTTGTATGAATGATTTACTAAGAGGAGAACGACCATTTTGTGCCAGTGAGTGCTTAGAAAAGAAATGAGGAATTGAAATTCCCAAGAAATACCTTTTCGGTAAAGCAATATAATATAAACATTTTGTAAACTTTCTCCATCAGAGCCTGGCTGTGAAGAACTTGAAAATCCAAAAAACGGAAATCTTATAAACCCAGAGGGCCTAAAGGCAGAAATCCAGTGCGACAAAGACTACGTTTTGGTTGGCAATAAATTCACTTATTGCGATGGCAACGACTGGCAGATCCGTTTAGGAACTTGCCAGGCGACCCAGAACTATTCCTGTGATTTCGAGCGTGAAGATCTCTGTGGTTGGGCATTCCCCCATAGTAAACCCCAACCTTGGAGCCGGATCAGCACTTCAGCCAATTTTCATTCCATCAAGACGGGTTCCCTGCGGGATCACACCTTCCAGAATGACAACGAAGGGCACTTCATCCGAATGGAGACCCAGAGTGGAGCTACGGGAAGTTACCACTTCGAGTCTCCTGTCTTTCCGCGACATTTGAGCTTGGGAAATACCACTTGCTTTCAGTTTCACTTTTTCATGTACGGCGAAGGAGTTGGAAATCTGTTTGTGTCAGTGAAACCTGCCTCCATGTCAGTGATTGAGATGTGGGAGAAGTTTGAGAGCAAGTAAGAGGAGAATACATTTTAATCTAAAAATATATCTTACACATTATAATATACTATTACAGCTCCACCCAATTCCAAAAGTGTGGAAATCTGGGCAACAAGTGGTATGAACACTCCATTCCCATCGCTGAGATGGACGAGGACTTCCAGGTCATCTTTACAGTTACGGATGCCCAGTCTCGTTTCGGGGACATTGCCATCGATGATGTCAAGTTCCTCATGACGAACGAAGAATGTAAGGAGGCTTTTGTTGTTAAAGATCCTTGCCCACCCAAACCTACTGTGCGCAGTGGGGCCATAAACACAAATAAATTGCATACTATTTTGAATTTATCTTTAATTAGTTTGGCAGCAGTCAAAATTTGGCTTTAAAAATATAAATCTATATATAATTCACTAAAAGTTGTATTAAAATGTCTTAATTGTAATAAATAATTATTTACGTTAAAAGAGAATTAATTTTTCTGTCAGTTAATAATTATAAAACACATTCCGAGTTTAATCAAACCTATTACACAATTTAGAATAATAAAACCTCAAGGTCAAGTGTCAGTTAATGCATTATTATTACAGCTTGCTTTCTCGCCTTATTTAATACATTTATCAGAGTTACAGTGAATTCTGAATAAACGACGCCAAAGGTCTTATCTTAAGAGTTATGCGGATCCGGAGACCAGGCCACCCACTCATAGTCACTCGGCACGATATCTCTCTCCTCTCATTCGGTTGTAAACAAGAAGCCTGGACAGGGAATTATCGGAATAAAGTCGTATCTTCAAAGAGAAGCCCAAGCCGGCATTGTGTTCCATTGATAAGTCCGGACTCGAGCTCAGTCACTCTTCCGCTTTTGAGTTATCCACACGTAGCCACGAAATGGAATTTTACTGGAGCCTCGGTCTCAGCCTGCTCCTAATATACGGTGCCGATCCTACAAATGGGCGCTGTGAGAGGGGTTTCGTCCTGGAGAATGGCTCCATAATGTTCCGGTCCAGAAATGTGGTTCGTTTTCGGTGCAATCGTGGCTTTACGCTCCAGGGAAATCAAATTGCGACCTGCGATCGGGATGGTCGCCTCAAGGGCGAGATACCCTTTTGTGCCAGTGAGTCATAGCTATTAAATGGATGTGAAAAATTTGTAAATATCCTCGAATTCCCACAGAAACTGGTTGCCCGGAGCAGGAAACACAGTTGACCGGGGTCGTGATCAATCTTGGTCTAAAGTCTGTGATCATTTGCCACGACGGCTATGTCCTAGTGGGCAATCGCGCTGCCTACTGCGATGGATACCAATGGAATACGCAGCTGGGCTCTTGCCTCAGAAGCAACCATACCCAGGATCACTCCTGCGACTTTGAGAGCGAGGATCAGTGCGGCTGGGAGACGGAGACCACATTCCGGCGTCCCTGGAAGCGTGTCAGCACGGTTGCCGAGTTCCATTCGGTGCGGACGGGACCCCAGCACGATCACACCTTCCGGAACCACTCCGGCGGCCATTACATGCGCATGGAGACGCAGAGCGGTGCCTTTGGCAGCTATCACCTAATATCGCCCATATATCCCAAGGCTTTGAGCCTGAAGACCGCCTGCTGCTTCCGCTTCCACTACTTTATGTACGGCGATGGAGTTGACAGTCTGGTGGTGTCCGTGAAGCCGGTCTCGATGCCTATGGCTAACATGTGGAACCGGTTCAGGGCCAAGTGAGTTACTCGGCAGCGGATGTGCACTGCGATAAGAACAAAGCACACACACAAACTCTAAAGAATAGTAACGAACTTACCAGAAAATATTTCTACATTTTTCCTGATTAAGTAAGTAAATCTTCTCGCCTTCAGCTCCAGCAAATTCGAGATGACCGGTTCCCAGGGCACCGAGTGGCTGGAGCACACGATCACCATCGACGAGATGCAGGAGGACTTCCAGGTGGTCTTTACGGCCACGGATGCCCGAGCCCGGTTCGGCGACATTGCCATCGATGACGTTAAGCTGATGACGGGCAAGGATTGTGGAATGGGCGAATTCACCACAACGACAGAGACAAGCGACGCTACCGAGCCGGAGCTGTTTTTCTCCATGATGAACTGCACCGGGCGGTGTGGCCAATCGATAAGCCCGGAAGGGGTTATTGTGCTCTCCAAAAGGGGCCTGACCTTGGGCTGTGGCTGTGACGATGACTGCACGATATATGACAATTGCTGTTTGGACTATGTCGAAGAGTGTGTTAAGGGAATATACACATCTCCCAATGATTATGATGTAACTTCCCCAACGATCTATATACCAACAACTACACCTACAACTACGACAACCACTACTCCAAGAACAAGACCAACAACTACTACAACAACTACTTCAACAACTACTACCACGACTACTACAACTACACCAAGGCCTACAACAACCACAACTACTACACGAAAGCCTATTGTAATAACCACTAAAGCGACAACAACTACTTCAACAACACCTAAGATCACAATAAGAACAACAACAACCTCTAAGAAACCAGTAATAACAACGAGAAAAATGCAAGTAAACACAACAACAACAACGCGAAGAACAACAACAACAACGCGAAGAACAACAACAACAACTAACAAAATGATTACAACAATTATGCCAACAAAGGGAAAAATTATCACAGCCCCAACCACTGTTAGTAGCAAACCTACTACTGGTAAGAATATTAATATTATAATAATATTAACAAATCGAAATTTGGGTCTTAACGTTAAGCATATATTTCTCCCGACAGTCACTGTGCCAACAAAGAAGCGCATTACTTGGAAGGTGGATCCCGAGGATATTGCCGGACATATGCCCGTTCACGGAAGTTCACCAAATCCGGCCTTGGTGGTGCTATACCTACTCATCGCCGTTGTCCTCGTGGTAGTTCTTGGCAATGTCACCCATCGATGGATAATTCCACTGGCTGATAGAAACCGCAGGAACGAGAAGGCGGTTAGCTTCAAAAGGGCAATCGCCAGCCTTAGGAAGCCGGGTAGATTTTCCAGGAATCGTAGGAACAGCATCGATCAGCCATTGTGCGACACCGATAACGAGGATGGTGATTACTTCGAAACGGACGGCACGAGATTCGAGGAAATGGGCGTGGACATACGGAATGTGTCGGATCTATAAGGGCGCTGGGCGCCCTCTCCAATAGGGGACGCAAAAAAGTAGTGCCTTATCAACGTTGTTATGCCTATTGTATAGGAAAATTGTAAACCGATTTGTGCAAGAGAAATTCCAAAGAATATGCAAATACGAGTGTAATAATATTACATAATAAATCGAACATTTTTGAATCCTATTGCTCTGTAGCGAAAACCTAATAGCTAGACTTTTATTTTGAAGAAAATGCCATTCAATAATTACATTTTAATAGCAGTAATTTTTTCTGTCACGCAATTAAAATATATTTAACCGTTAACAATTAAAAGCTAAGTAATTATAATCCCATATTTAAACGGAACCACGGACGGTCGAGCCAAACTTATTATTACCTTAGCGTGTGCAATGAAATGGATCAAAAATGTTAATCATAGACACTGGTTTTGAATTTATAAAGCTAAAGAAACGCCTTCAGTATAAATATTGTACATGTATTTTTGTGATTATTCCAAAGGATTAATTAAAAATACATTTTTAGCTATGTGAGACTTCCATAAACATTAACGGTGATCCTCTTAATTCCATAGAAATACCAATTAGTGAAGAATCCATATTCGCCCTTTGGGAATGGCAAGACCTTCGTCAGATGTTTGTCCATGTGCGCAATGGAAACCTTGTCGACTATAGCGTTCTGGAAAATTCTATCTTAAGCAAAGGTGCACTTTCACTTCGTTCTACTTACGTCAAAGGGACAGGAATGATTCATATTGGAAAACGGTATAAAAAAGCCGTAAAAAAATGCCGCCACTGGTGATGAACTAGGATTTTTTATAAATTTACAAGCATCTATTGTGACGTTATACAAAAATGGCTTGTAGCCACTAAGTCTTTTATAAAACGCCAAATTTGCCTGAGATGGATATTAAGATCAATTAATATATATTTCTTTATCAAAAAGCATAACTTGATTTTATACCTTTATTTTATCAGCGGGGCCCTGATGTAATTTCACTTTCAATGATCCATATTTATAGGTTCGATTCACAGACTTTATGAGGCAGTAATCAAAGGAGCAGAAGGTTTCATCAAAGCAAGTGCACTTAATGTTTGTGAACTCAAAGTCGGTGTATGTCTTGGGAAATAAAGTGAGTTAAGGGGTAACAGTTTCGAGAATTAATGTGTGCAACCTACTTGCCCGATCAGAAAAATAATCAGAAAAACCCGAAACAAAGCAGAAAGTTTGCGCCACATTGCGACTGTTCAATAATCGTGAAAACTGTGAATGAAACCACCGAGAATGATTACTTTGTTATTCATATTGAACATATAATAGCTCCATTAAAAAATTTTTATAAAACGATCCATTATCTATGCCCATTTATATTAAACAAATTCGGTTTAAATGCAAAGCAAATGGCTCTAAGATAGTGTGCCATATACATTTACGATAGCCCTCTTGATTCCGTAGGAATACCAAATGCTAAAGAATCCATATTCGCCTGGGGGAAATGGCAACCGCTTCGTGAGTTGCTCGTTCATGTGTAGTATGGGAACTTTTTCGACAATTACATCATTCTGGAAAATGTACCTAAATTAAACTGAACTATTTATTTTATATCAAGAGTACTCACATCATAGGGACAGGAATGATTCATATTGGAGAAGGGTCCAAATAGGTGGAAAATAAATTCAGCTACTGGAGATGAACTCGTATTCTTTATAAATTTACAAGCATCGATAGTGATGTTGTAGAGGAATGGCTTATAGCCATTTAGGCGTTTGTAAAGTGCGAAGTTCACCTAAAATCGGAATGGGAATCATTATTATTTTTGCAGTAATATCCAGGACTTACTTTTATTTTGTGTGCAGGCCCTTGGTGGAGTACCACCTTTAAAGATCCATATTTATAGGTTCGATTCACAGACTTCAGGAGGCAGTAGTCAAAGGAGCAGTATGATTCATTCAATGAAGTGCACTTAATATTCGTGAACTCAAAGGCTGAATGCGTCTTAGGGAGTAGAGTAACAGGGTTATACTTCAGGGGTGTCAGGATATTTACCTACCTGATGGACCACAAAAATAATCACAATAATCGACATGAATAATCCGCGATGCATTTTGGGACCGTTAAATAAGAACGCAAAAAGCGAATGAATTAAATGACTGAATTTGTAAGGCAATTATAAAATCCAAAATAAAGCCATTTAATAACAAATTAATGATTTAAAACCCTGACAAGTAATTACAGCATTTCCAAGCTCAATTATTTATAGATACAATTATTTGAAGATAAACCCTTGCTCAATGTTGTTAAAATTAAAAATGAAAGTATATTTACAAAATAATATTTGGAGTAAAAAAATTAAATAAAGAAATATTTTTTGGCACCCTATAGTTCGAGGTATATACATTTCGAATTGGATTTCCCTATTTTTAATAATTTAAAGACAGACATAAACAACTTAAGGTTGTTCTGCAGCCCTTCTACCAAAAGACCCTCCAAGAATAACTATGAATAACCCAATCAAATTAGGTTATATTATGTTTATGAAAAGGGGAGAAATTTCCTTCGCAACGCAGGGCACAGGTGGGACGAAGGTCTGCCATCGAATAAAGCTAGCCCCCGGGAATGAATCACTTTTGGGCGCATTTAACGAGCATCGAAAAGGGCGACGGAGCCCTCTCTCCTTCCCCGATCTCCGCTGCCTCTAATCAAATCTTGTGGGGAGTGTCAGTTACTCTGAGGATTGCCCTCGGGCCCCTTAGCTCCTTTTACTCTAATTTCCCTCCTGCAGATGCTGATGCGGCTGTCAGTCAGCCAGTTCCCCAGTCCGAAAAGCCATGGCCTCGCCTTGGAATCCGGGTGTTGCACGTGTCCTGCCAGCGGCTGTTGCAACCACCGAAAAAAAACAACCAAGAACCGGGAACCCGGGAACCCAATAGACAAACCGAAGCCCAAGCCAAAGCCAAGCAACCACCAGCCGAGTTTTCCGGGGGCAGACTCGTGTTTTAACAGCGGCTTTCGGTTGTGATTTAGTGGCAGCTTAGCGTCTGGCACGGGACCAGTTACCAGAAACCAGCTACCGCACTGCCTTCGCCTGTATGCTCTTCCCATGCACTGAAAAAAATGTTCATCAACATTTATTAGTATTCATTAAAGGTTTATACACACAAAAACAACTTGAATATTCCAAATATAATAACAAGAGTAGAACACTTTAAATTAATATAAAGAAAAAGTAATACATAAAATTAAAATATAATTTTGGTACAAATTTTATTTTAAATTTAATTAAATATTTTATGCAAACTTCAATCTTTTTGAGGCACAATATAAACTTAATATTGATTTTTCGTGTTCTGATTACTCCCTTACATTTAGACTTTAATTTCTTTATATTTAAAAACAATTAAGGACATACTCTTTCTCCGTGTAAGAACGATTTGTGCGGCACTCAGCAGAAATATATTTTTCTGGGCATTTCATGCAATTATTACCCCTGGACCAGACGTATCCCAGACCGAGAATAGCGAGTTTGCACGCTCAACAAATTTTCACACAAGATTTTCCAGCCTCGCTTTGCATTCCTGCTTTCCCCGCTCCACCGAAAACTGTTTCACCCTTGTCGGTTTTTTGGGATTTCCCACTCCTCCCTTCTGCTGCTCCCCGATTTTCCCGAGCTTTCCGAAATTTCTTCCTGTTTGCCATTGTGATTTAACGCCGTCGCCGTCGTCGTCGTTCTCTATCGACTTCTCACACATCATTTGGCTGCGGAAATTCTCCCGTTTCCCTGTTGCTCATGTTTTTTTTTGTCGCCCTTCTTCGGGTTTTAATTAAAAAAGCATTTTGATGATGGGCCAGACAGGAGGCGTGCCTCGAGTTGCTTTTGCCGCATTTCTGGCCCTAATGCCCATTGAGGCCCTAATTAAATGGTAAGTAAGTCGGCTTATCTGCGGGCTTGGATGGGTTAAAGATGGGTTCGTACTTTGGGCGGGTTTCTGGTTGTGTAATTTTTTTTTTTAGGCTGCAATGCATCGTAAATTTCCAGGGGACAAATTTTTGCATGCCACCCAAGAGGAGGTCTTAGTTTCGAGGGCGGGAATAATAATGATGGGAGGGTTTTCCGGGTGGCGCCGGCTTATCTATCGCATTCCGGGCAAGCCCTCACACGTTGCCGAAGAGCTTCTGTGGAGGAGAAAAAAAAAGGGGACGCACCCTCGACACCCTGGGCTTTATTTCCACAGGGCCCTAGGCCTGTTACCGGCTGTCCCGCTCTTATCGCGGCAATAAATCGCATTAATTTATTGTTGTCGCCGCATATTTGGTGGCACGGTGGAAAATCCGCACCACCGATCGGACGTTTTTCGTTATTCTCTTAATGGGCTTGTCCGACAGTGGAAATAGTGGGTGGGAAAATGGGAAAAGCGACTGGGGAAAACCACCAGCGACAGCGACAGCAACTGCATTATTATTGTTTTCCATTTAACACTTTTTAGTGGGATTGCCTGCCTGAAAGTAAGCCACATGTCTGGGCAGCTGGAAAATAAACTTAAAGAGTTTGCGACAATTAGGCGTTGCGTTTTTTAAGAAAAAGTTTTTTAAATAAAGAAAACTGCTCATAATAAATACTTT
>JAEIIH010023408.1:0-20385 GCA_018904745.1 Drosophila orosa
CCTGTTTCGACATGCATTAACGAAACCCATTTCAAAATGAATTCCCTTGCCTTTTGTAAGAGTCTCTCCTTCGCTATAAGAATCAAGATTTCGTTGCATATTTATAAGCGAGACCACCAAAAGCTACAATAATGTAAAGTAAGTTCACCTCGACAATTTTCCAAGTCATTGTCGGTCGACCTGGACACCAAAGCATATTTTCAACTTCATAAATTGAGCAAATAAACTGGAGATAGGGGCAGTGTCCCTGGCGACGGATGTGCAGCCATATGGTCACGCATCAAGCTCATAAATTAGCACCAGGCGGACGCAACGGCGACGGGACTATTCAATTTTAGGGCGGCAAGAGGGACATTTGTAAGGATTTGCCAGGTGCACGAAAGCCATTAACATAAATGGCTCGAAAGCTTCTAACAAGGATAACAACAAGCGCGCAGACGGACGGGGCAAGGTGCTCCGGGTGCCGGGTGCCGGGTTTTTAATTACGTAAGCGGATAAGACAATTCCAACTTATTACGTGTCTTCACTAATCCGCTAAGGACAAAAAATGGCGTACAATCAATTCTCGGCGCTTCACACACAGTGCAAGGAAAACAATTTTCTCCGCTGCTTGTTTCGCTTGACGCAATTTTCCACTACATCGGATTAAAATGTGATATGTTCGCAATTGTTTACACACAGTTGAAAATAGGTGGGGGCGCGGCAGTGGGTAAACGGGAGCAGACAGTTGGGACATGTGTTTGTTTACGAACTTTTGGCAGCTTTGTTTTGGGGGCGCCTGTTCGTTTCATTGGAGTGGGTCTTAATTTCCGCTTCGCAAGCATTTCTTTTTCACACACAGCTTCTTTTCTTTCTCTCTTTTTTTTTGTGTCCTATTCCTTTTCCTTTTTTTCGCCAACAATTTTGTTTATTTTGGATTTGTTTGCCCTTTTTTCCTTTACATGCTTGAGAACTTCCGGCTACGCCGGAAGTGAGAGGATCTCAGTATCAGACACAACGCATGTCGGACTGGGTGAGTGTGAGTGAGGTGGGGGTGTGTATGGTGGGTGGTAGGCTTTAACCGTTATTAGTGGGAAATGCAATTCAACTTTCATGCGGACAAGTATTTTCTTTCATTTAAGTTTGAAAAGTAACATAGAAATCTTTTAATCTTCAGACACTCAGTGGACAACTTAGGCAAATTATAAACGATTTTTAAATTGTTCGGAACAAAATATTGACAAAAAATAGATTCAAAAAGGTAAGCTTATCCCCTTTTCTTTTTCCCCTTTTGTAGGAAAAACATTTGTTCATTCTAATAAAAATTACAATGGATATATGACTTTATCAGCTATTGAATCTATTTTATTTCAGGCGTCTCTTTAAAGCAAATCCCTAGGAGGAAAACATATTTCTGGCATAAAGCAGGTTTTTCGCTGCCTAACACGTCCATGAAAGTTTTGCTACGCCAAAATTAGATAAACACGTCTTCTTCTTGTGTACACTTCCACTTCCACGGAAGCCTCACAACATTTGCCGCATAATAAGTAAGGCAAACACACATGGAAAGAATAAAAGCGGCGAAATATAATCCTGAGAATATAATGCGAAGCGTTTGGTATATGTTTTGGGAAAGGAAATGAATATTATTGCAGAAAAATCAAGAAACCTTCTATATGAATCTTAATGACTTCGTGTGTAAGAGGAACTTCTTTACAGGAGTAGTCTCTTTTATGGAAAATATATACAAATTCTGGATCAACATCAATACCCGGATTGATTTTGATATGTTCGTTTGTTGGTCTGTTTTCTTGTGTGCAAACTAGTCCCATAGTTAGTGAGACCTTTGTTTACAAATCTTGTTTAGTTTTAAAAGAGATTTATGAAAAATATTAAGCCAAACATGAATAAATTTTAAAATGTATGCGTTGTGAAAAAGAAACAAGCTAAAATATTTATTAATATATCCAGATAAGTGTTTCCAAACATTTCGAAAGTAAAGTAATCCCTTCCAATATCATACAAATTTATATTATTTGCATCCTATATCCTTTGATCCAACATGGCTATGAGCTCACGCCCACTGATATCCTCATTATGGCACATCATCCAATCTAATTTAAGGCATGCCGATGGTATCTCTTGTTTTTGATACAATTTCATTTCAGCGTACAAGAGATTTTCTGCGGCTGAGTTTTATTACGCACACAAGCGCAATAATTCGGTGAGGGCACGCACCGAATGGGTAAGTAGACTTTCTTAAAACGGAACATTCCTGCTCCGGGGCCTAAGCCAGCAAGACCACATTACATTTTATTATCTATTATATTGTGGCGCCTAAAATGGCACTACATTAGCTCAAAAATCCAAGCACACATGACAGAGAAAGAAAGGGAGAGGGTGAGAGGGTGTCCTGACATTAAGATAAACATTAAAACAGGAAGCGGATGTCAAGATAAAACAGCAAGCCGGCATTTCAGGAGCCATTTCGGGCTTGTGTTGAAATTATACCTAAACATAATTTAATTAAAAATACAATTTAAAAAAAACTTTTTAGGTAAAAAAAAAATATTTCTCCTTTAAGGATTTTAAAATTTAAACGTCTTATAAAAAGAAATAATAATAATCCATACATTTAGATTTATTATTTGTATCAGTCCTGCAAAAATGTTTGTGTAGTCCTGTTGCGGTGGTTATGATTATTTTTACTCGCTTATCCTTTGCGAATGTTTTTCTGGCATTTATGTCTTATTCACGATTCCTTTTCAAGGGAAGAAATTGGATGGGTTGGGAAGGCTTATTTCCTATTCATAAAGTGCCGTCTTTGTCGCGAACTTCGTGTGTCGTTTGCATATCAAATCAGTTGGCCATTTCACATATATTTTTAATTTGTCACTTTTTGCTGGTCACTGGTGGTAAGGCAAAGGGATATCGTGCCTTATCCAAAGTTGGTAAGGAATGCGGTGTTTTTTTTTCGGTTGGCCAAAACCTTAAATCACACGCGCTATCACTCACGAAACGAAGCAAAAAATAACGCCAAAATAACGAGAACGAAATCCTCGCGAACGCGTGCGACAAGCGATGAATGCGAAGCGTGCGCCACCGCAGACAAACAAGCACTGCCACGACTTCAAAGGACCAAAGCCAAAAACACAGAGCAACAGGGAAATTTCCCAAGGACATTTCTCGCTCACTGGAAGCGCTGCCTTTAAACCTCCCCCGCAAGACTGCATTTGACCTTAGCCTTCGAAAATATCCTCCTCCATGCCGGCTTTGGTTCAATGCACCACCAGCTAAGGACGAAACTTGAAGGCTTTTCCCCTCACAGGGATATTTTCTCCCTCCTGACGATTTTTGGGCTTTGTGTTAGGTCCTTGCTCTGCTTACAAGGCATGCCACAGGTTTAACAGGTTGAACTGTGACGTCACAAATTTTCAGGGGAACATCACCAAAGGATATTCAAGAGGGGCTAGGGAAATATCGTATATCGCAATTCAGGATTATTTTTATTCAGTTTAAAAACAACAAACACTCAAGAATGTTTGTATTTAAAGTTTTCTTCGATAGATTGTCTACAGGTTTATCATTTTTGCGATTATTTCTAATTAAACCAACACTAAAATTAATAACCAAAATAATTGTAGGTTTAACTTTCAATAAACTTAATGACAAAATAGATAAGCCACCGTACAAAACCATACAAGAAGTAAAACATTTTATTATTATTCAAATAAAATGTGGCATTTTCTATGGTTTGTTTGCTTCTTGTGGTAAATTATTCTAATGCAGCAATCCTTCGCCATTTTCTAACATATTTTCTCTGCCGCTTGTTCATCATGTGATAACTCCCCAATGCGACTATAAAACAATGGAGCTCCAATTTCCATAGCGCAGACCTACACATTCATGAAAGCAAAATAAAACCCAAGTGGCATAGAAAATGGCTAAAGCCGTCTGGGGAATTTTTGGGGCAATAACTATAAAATGTCCGTCGAGTCGCGTCGCGTGTATGCAGTCAACCAGGACGCAACCAGGCCAACACAAACAAAAAAGGGTCCTTCGTTGTCGCAGTCAATGGGTAAAGGATTAAAAACAAGGCGACAGCGACAACAAAATACTATCTCAATAGAAAAATCTCAGGCACAAGGGCCGCACAAAAGCAAAGTTACAAAAAATGGGAGAAAACGAATTAAGGACAGACTTTGATAAAACAAAGTGAAAATTTATGCAAAATGCTGATAGAAAGCCTCGCAAAGAAGAGAATCTCGCAAAAAAGGGATAGCGTGGAACATTGAAAGAAATTGAAAATAATCGTTATTTAAAGAAGGAACCAGACTCTAATCGATTGAAGACCCATTTTCACCGACTATATTCCAAAGTTTGAAAATAAAACCAGTGAATCAGCCTATAAATATAGGTAATAAATAAATCCAAATGTTTTAATAGGGTATAAAAAAAATTCAGCTAAACATGTCATAAGTTTTCTGTTGTATTTAAGAGTTACACCATTCTAAAAAAAAATATTAATTTTTTTATCTCTAAAAAATGTTAATACCACTAATAAGGTTTGGCTGATTTACTTATTTTACATATCCGAATATTTCCGAAACAAGTCGAGTGAGCAGTGGACGTTCTTTGACATTTTTCATGAGTCTTAAACATTTCAAACTTTTTTACACGATATTTCAATTGGTTTACTTTCTAGCACATATTCTTAAAATTGTTTTAAGTATCGGCTATAAATTTGTTATTGATTTTTTTTAGAAAGAACATTAAAAGTCAATCCAGGATGCAGCAATGTTCGCCTTCATAACGAAATCAATTAATTTAATATTACGTTATTCTGATAATTCAAAAACCACAGGATTAGTCGGTTTTTATAAAATTGATAAGATGTGCAGATGAAAATCCTTATTAAGGCATTTTTGTGCAATATATTAACTAATGCAAATTACATGTTTGTTTGGACAACTAATTAACGGCAGTCACAAAGAGGTCTGAAAATATTGTATTTCTTTTTTATTGGCTAAAAATCGATTACTACAATGAAATCGGTCGGAGTTCTGTGGGACAGTGAAAATTTCGGAGATATTTCCTTTAAATTCCCCTTAATTTAAATACCGGTTTCTTGAAAACCCAGTATACAATATTTCTACATTACTTGCTCGAATTTAGAAGTAAAAATATTGCATGTTAAAATAACAAGAAAACCAGGACACTATTAAGGAGGCTCTAGCGAGGGCCTCACCAAGCGTCGGTTAGCTTGGGAAGACAGATCAATTATAATTATATTCATTTCCTAGCTACTCTTATTAGCTCTCATTTAAAGATTTATATTCGAGTATTTTTTAATCCCATTAATTTACTGGCTTATCTCAGACACACACCATCCTTTAAATTCCTGATATACATTTTTTCGGAATGTACAATTTAATGGCAGATAAAACAACCCAGTATTATTGGTATAAACAACAAATTCCCTTTATGACATAAGGACTTGACACGAATTGGATTTTACATGACAAGTTTCCTTTTGATTTTGCATGCAGTCCAAGGTGTGAGTCTTTGCAAAAAGGACAAAGGATATAGGAATTTATTTTTTGAGAAAAAAAAAGAAAAGCTTCTGGCGGAATCCTTCAACTTAAAAATTATAAGAATTTTATTTGTGTATTTTTAATATAATGATGTTTGCAGAATATTCGTTTGGTATTGAAGATTTAACATTGCATGACACATTACTTAAAAAGAAAAAGGTTTGCTTTTGCGCTCAGAAAATAAAAACAAAGGAGCCAATGTACATTTTAGTTCACATGGTACCGAAATTTGTATTTTTTGTTTCTTATATATTTCTTAGTTTTTTAGTTCTATTTATCATCATTTTATATAAATAAATAAATCAATCGAAAACCTTTAATCATTAACTGAAATTTGAGAATTATATAAATTTTCAGAATCGAAAACACACATTGCAATGTAGGCAACCTTAAGGGATGATTCCGAAACTAAAATGTTGCTTAAAACTGTCTCATTGAAAAGATAAACAACAGCTTTTTTGTATCCCTATTATTCTTTGTCAAAACCCGTTTGTAGTTAACCGCCAACTTAAAGTTGACTATAACAACAATACATTCTCTGATTTCCACATTTCTTCAACTTTTCTCTGTTCAACCATTTTCTTTAAATTGTAATTGAATAATATTATCTTCCTTGGCCTTTCCCAGGACGAGCTTTACAATAAAACATATTCATCAATGCGGGGATTGCTTTGCATAAATATCGCATAAATTGAGAAGACCGAAAAAGGCAAGAAATCCAAATCCAAATCAGTGCTACATGCCTGGCATTGACAAAAAGTAGGCTAAGCGTAAAAAATGAAATATGTTCGGGGGGTCCAGGGGTCATTTCGGTATTACATTTGCCTAGTTTATAAAAAGGAAACGCAGACAGCGCCCAGTCTCTGGAGTTTGACCAATGTTACGCTTCGGGAATTTGCGGCTTACCTTTTTGAGGGTCTAAATTAGCCTGCGAAATAAATGGCACCGAAGGCTGAGTTTAAGTTTCTCCTAAGGCAAAGGCAAAGGCAAAACTAACAAGCAGTAAATTTATATTGAAGTTAAAGGATTCCGTTTCCGTTGCCGTTTCCTCCTGCCTCATTTGAACTATAAAAAGGGAAAAATCTAGCCAAAAGAAAAAGTTTCCAGTCACATAAACATAAATTGCGGCGGTAATTTTCGGTCAGGAACGTTCGGGGAATGCTCCGCCAGAAATTGGTGTGCTCTTGATGGTTATACGGCTCAGCCGGAGTGTTGTTGTTGTTGCTGGGGTAGGCTAAATGGGAATTAACATTAAGTTTAATTTGTCTAATGCCCCTTGAACCCTTTTCCCGTAGTGGAGCTTGGGAGAGAGGGAGATGCTTGATCCGAACGACACAAATTAATGGCTCAAGCTATTTGTGTGCACTTCCAAAGAGGCTTAGGACAAACTAAAGTGTTTATCATAGTTGTTTGGTCGTTAAATTCTAATGACTCATCAAGATTAAGGCCAATAGTTCCGGCCGTAAACACATTTTAATGTCTGGCTCTAAACAACAGCTGAGGGTCACGCTTTTATCAAGTGTTTAATATTCAAATGTATTATCAATGGCCCTCTCGGGCTCCCAAAAATTGCCGTAGTGGACGGTTTTTCACGTCCCCATGGCGGGGTATTGGTTAAAGTTTTCAACTAGCAATAATCGCACCTCAGTAGGACTTCATTGGTTACGATATTGCCGCTGCGCAAAGATAACTTTCAACCCCAAATCGGTGCCTACTCCAGTCGGAATTCGCTAGTACAAGTTGGGAATTATAGAACTGAGGGTTGCATAATTGAGTTATCGAAACTGTTGCATATTTTTCAGCCACTTGCTACCTGAATATAAGATTCTACCTATGCCTTGTAAGGGTGATGTTGCCTTACAAAGATCTGTATACAAAGGATATGGGCGAAATACAAAAAGGATATCACCTAGAATTTTTTATAAATTTGTTGACAACGCTTAAACACTATTCATTTTGCAATTTCCTTGAATTTAAGAATTTTTTTTGTCATCCTATTGACAGCAAAATGAATACAAAATTCATAGGCAGAAGCAACGAAGAATCAGGGGAGTTGGATTCAAGGGAAGGACTTGGCTCCTTGAGGTCATGTTCGCCTACTCTAAAATGCTAAATAGCCACTTTAGCGACCAGACACGCTTTTCTTTTGTTTTGAGACAGTGCTGCCTTAGAGATACAGCTAGAAAGCTATAAAAATTGTTTATTAAAATAAATTTAAAACATATCACTACCTATTTCTGGAGGCTCTAGTGCAAAAATTAAAATTTTTAAATTAAAAATTTTTGAGCAAGAACAAGACATTTAAAAAATCCGGAGAAAGGTCAGAGTGCCAGCACTGCTCCAGTACCTCCTTGGTTCTGTCATAAAAAAATTGAACAAGTTTTCTGGGGGAAAGTCAAGAGCGGAGCATGGTATCCCGTGGGGTGGCAAAGACAGCGTCGACAATACCGGAAATCCGTTTCATGACAAATGCGCCACATTGTCCCGGCTGAGTGTTAAGAGAGGCGCTCCATCCGCTCCCCGCTCCCACTGCTCGTTCCATAATTTTGCTCTCCTTTACGAGCCAGCCGGCAATGAAATTCCTTCAATGGCAGCACGTGACTTGGCCAAAAAGAGAGCGGCGAAATGCCAAAGGGAGAATCATTGGGAGAGCGACATTGACATTGGGGAGAGCACAACAAACTAAGGGCGCAGGCGTCGCTCTCCCAGGACTCGCAGGACTCCCAGTTTTGCCCATCTACGTGCCGGCATAACTTTGGCATTTTAATGAGAAATCCATATTTATGTTGTTTGTTTTGCCAAAAAAAAAAAAGCAAAAAGGCCAGCTCCAAGCGGACAGCATATGCGGCGAAAAGTGAAATTACTTTTGTGGGAGGAAGTGTGCAAAGGCATTTCTATCATTATTTTTAATGGGCAGCGGCGTCTGCGGGTACACGGACCGGCATACTGTGTCTTTTTAAGAAATATTCTGATGATGATAGTGGAAGGTAGCAAAACTTTTTCTTAAAGAATATTTTTAAACTATTAGTAGACACATACACGTTAAGATCTTTAAAAAACTACCTGCTAAAATGTGAGAATTCGTTTCTATAAGAACAATATTATAGTTCTGTATAATTTTTAAAGGTAAAAACTCTGGTAATGCTAATTATATAGCTATATTAATTTACTCCTTGGCATAAACTTTTACATCAGATAAAGCGATTACCTGGGAATTAGTTATCCTTCTTCCCCACGCAATTCGCGCCGACATTTCACCTGAGCCTTGTTTGCCAGTCTTGACAATGAACTCACAACGTTATCATTCCAACATGAAGGACATAAAAAAAACAACGGCTTATAACAGCAGCCAGCATGTCTAGCTTGGCAGAAAGGATGCGTTTTGAGCAAAAAAGTACACTTCACACCGTTTTTGCACAGCAAAAAAAAGCTTTTATTGTGCAAATAAAAACGCGCAGAAACTACTTTATCAAGTTTCATGGACGGAGGCTCTTCCTTCCCGGAAGCCACGTTTTATATATAAAGAAAAAACAAAACAAAATCAAGTGCAGGGATAAAAGGCAACAGCAGCCAGGGAGGACTTTCCCGACTTTGTTTTCTTGCGCTTTCCCTTTTGTGTGAAAAGCGGGAGAACTGGCCGGGAAACGCGGGAACATCCAAAGCTGAGACAACATGCAAACCAAAGTCAACGAGAATAAGCTAAATATTGTTGCTTACTCTATCATGGGATTGCTGTATAAACTTTAAAGAAAATGGATGCTTGGAATATTTAATTTTGAATTGAAGATATATATAAAATATGGAATATATTATACATATATGAAAACATATGTCTACAACATTAATCGGAGACATATTTGATGACAATAATATTGTTTGCCCTCCCCAAACTTATATTTTACAACCTTAGGCGATAGTGGATCTACCCCGTAGTTTAATTTTCTCTGAGTGTAGAGTATAACAATTTGCCGAAGGAATGCTTCGCTGCGAGTTGAGTTGAAAATATATGACAGCAATTAGCGGGACGATAGGCGTGTTTTGGGGTTGCTCCAATGTCACACCATCCCCGATTCCGGAAAAAACACGAAAACTCTTCAATTAATTTGTTTAGCTCTGCGCAAACAGCACAGCAACTGTGCACATCAATCAAGTCAAGGAGTAAGTCGAACGTAAAGTCTCTATTCGGACGATGTCCTGACCCCCTGACCCCGGTGTCTTTGGTGTGAAATATCGCTGGAATGAACACGGTCGCGTGCCGCGTTCTCAGCTCGTAAATTGTTCGTTTCATTTTTAATTACCGCACTCAAGGAGCACTTTTTTTTAATGCCCTACAGAAGGCAATTCCACTTCAATTGTAGGAAATTTCGCGGAGCAGAAGTAACTTACCTGAATCGTTTCCGTGGCGGAATATTTTCGATTGTAGTCGACGTGATGGAGGTTCGGCATGTTGGCTATTAATGACTGTGATAAGGCCACTTAACACGTGTCCTCTGGGTGGTGGCACTTCCGTTTTCCGTCCTCTTTCCGTCTCATCAAGATATGTCAGTTTATGCAGCATTTGTGTTAATTTCTGTCGTCGCCCAACTTTTTTTCTTCACTGGTGGGCTTGCTGCGAGAAAAGAAGAAAAAAAAACTGTGTAAAGTTCAAGTTGCAAAAGTATAAATTACTTGAAGCAATCTAGCTTCTTCTCCAGCCTCCGTCCTCCTCTGATCCCCCTTGGGCATTTGTTTACTCATGTCGATATTGTTAATACGCCACGTGTTTCTCAGCGGGATGCGTGTAAGTCAGGCCGAGAGAGGGTGCCAGCCGAATGGCACAGGGCCACGGACGGTTGGGCTTACGGATTTATTGCCAAGTTTACGCTACGTGCTTCGACTAAATTTATAAGCCAAAAACCCACAAAGAACGGAGCGATGGCCTAAAGGCACTGCCAGAAACAAATACGCACGCACACCCAAATGTGTACACTTAGCAGCCATTGGAAGACAGTTGGATTCAAGCAATTAGAAGCGGTTACGGGGCTAACCGAGAGTTAAGAGAGCTCAGCATATTGGTTGTCAGTTTGGTGTTTTAAGTTAAACAAGTTAATATTTTCAGTTAAATACAGGGTTTACAGATTGCTTCGGTAAAGCAGCCTTTCTGTAAACCATGCTTATTATCCTGCCCATCTGCCAGAATTCTATCTATAAGAAACAAACTCACTGTCATATACTAAATATCATTTTTTGTTTACTTAAAATTGTATATGAAAGGTTATATAATATTATCAAATCTAGCTAAGCTAGTTAATTACATCAACACAAATGTCTCCATTCCGTCTTTAGTAACTTAAAAAATAAACAAATATTTTTTAATCAGTAAATTTGCACATTTTAGATCGATAAATATTTAATTATGGAGTGAATTAGTGTGGTCCCTTCATTTCACTAATTACGCCCACAAACAACTCAAATGTATGCCCTCCAGTGGGGGGTCGGTTGGGACAGGATATCGCGAGTTGTAACGAGGAGAACTGAGTTTCCCCCAAAAGGCTACCATATGCTCAATGACCAAAATGTATTAGCTGCTTATGGATTAGAAGTGCCTGGTTGTGTGAGTTGCTGGGGAGTTGGGATGAGGACATGTTAATCTCGAGCCATTTAGATTGCCAGAAGCAACAGGAAGTCTGCCCCAGCGTCAAGCCGTGCATCCAAATGAAATTGTTCCATAATTGAGTTATTCCCCATTGGCCCGAGGGTATTTAAAGAGTGTGGCTCTGCCTTGTGCAAGGGACCCTGTCGTATTTCAATCGATTTCCCACTGATTTAAGACTGCGCTATGAGATCCTGTCCTGCGTTGCTGGCTAACAAAAACAGCTTTAGTGCCAGGCGGGCAGTAAGAAGTCATAAATTATGCAGCGACATAGTCAAAGGACAACAGCCAACAGGACATGGCCCAACAGCAAGGCTGTGCAGTGTTGCACAGTCAAGTTGCCACTGCTGGCGTCCTCTGACAAGGTCCGCCCCCTAGCCCCTCAACGGCAGTCTATTAACTCCACTGGAAAACTGAAAATGGCTGAGCAGTTAATAAGAACAACTTGTGCAGTGGCAAGGGGCAGGCGGTTGCAAGGCAGCAGTTGCAAATTATGACAAAGTAGTGAAAAAGAGTTGTTGCAACAGGGTTGAGGGGGCCCGAGGTGCCAACTGTGCGAGAAATATATCATGTACAACAAAGGATACAGTTTTCAATTAGGAAACCGCAGGCTTAATTGTGCAGGGTTTTCAGATGAAATTAAGTCCAATGATTTTAAAGAATGATAACTATATTCATACTGTAATGGAATTTCGTTATAAAATTGCTTAAATTTGTAATTCCTTTGCAATGAAATTGAAATTGGCAAAATAAAAACTTGATAAAGTTAGCCTTTTCCCCTGCAGAAGTCCAATTGGATTACACAAGGTTTAAAGAAAAATAGCAGGCACAACAATCTTTCCAGCAAAGTTTGTCAGCCACAGCTTTGGCCTCCAATATTAGCAACGCAGAACTTAAGCAAAGAAATTTTTTAAATTCACAAGAAGTCAATAAAGAGACCCAAGCAGCCAGACAAAACCCAAAACACAAACAAAACATGCAAGTAAAAACGAAATTCGGCCCTAAGAACAATAAAAATTTATTGTTATCCCTTAAAGAAGTGAAACAATCAGCTATGAAAACCAAATGTAAAAGCCGGGGAATCGCTTGTTGGTTGCTATACCCTACCCTAGTAATAATCGAACAACAACACAAAAAATATTTTTCACAGCCTGAGTATAAAACTTAAACATCTTCTTTTCATAAGAATTCGACTAGAAAATATATCTCTTAACCTATAGGTTGCTGTATACAGCAGTCTTTGGCTGTAAACATTACCTAAACATTTCCAAGTTAAGAAGTTAAAGTGATGTTATCTAAGAAGAATATTTACAGATTCTACATTTTCACAGGGCAAATAGACTACCAAAAACTCCCAAAACATCAGGTAAAATCAAATAATAACCCAACACGTATCATCTCACCAACCTTACAGCTCAGGCCGCAGAAGCGCGTGCAAATAGCAAGTATTTAGGATGGAAGGGGCTTTAAGCTTAATCCTGCCAGGACTTAGCACTGTTGTTAGGCGTATGAAACTCGTAGATGAACGGCAGTTAAAGCTGGGGGCGCTGAAGAGGTTGGGCTGGAGCCAAGAAGCAAAGTTGCCAGCTAGGCAGTTTAAACGTGGAACACCCAAGATGGGCCATCTGCCATTTTTAATTCAACAGAGAGGAAAGTTTCTTTTGTGTGTGTAACGAAGATACACTCAGAAGGAATAGGCCTAAAAAATAAATAAATAGAATACAAATACCCAAAAAAAAAAAGAAAAAAAAGTTAAGTTACTTTGGATTTTTTAAATCCTTAAAAGAAACTTGCTGTGAAGAACTTTATAAAATGATATTGCCGTTCGATTTCTTTCAGACTAGAGACTTTGGATAAATGAAGGAGGTTTTCCACATAAGGTACGGTACTGCTTCAAGTGTAACTTTAATTTGAGATACAATACCTATAACATTCACAAAGAGATTTAATATTAAGGGCTTTGGTATTACATTCAGAATGTTTGAATCCAAATGCAAGGTGAATCTGCAGGTGAATAAGTGGTAAGCTCCCTTTCCTCTCTATTACCTTCTCTGCACCTGTCTGTGTCAATGGAAATGTCCAGTGGGAAAATTGAAAATCAAAATGCGCGCAAAATGGAGGCCAACTGGGGTTACAACAGCACAAGCACAGCCAATTCCCACGAGGGCCAAAGTATCCACATCTGAACAGTGGGACAAGTTTATAACTTATTTAACAATCTGTAGTATTTTATGAACACAAGTTCTTGTGTTTTACTCAAATTTCAGCAATAGGTCGCCAACATTCTGTCGTTACCTCAAAAGATCAAAATCTCATTAACCAACAAGCTTCTTTTAGAGTTAAAATCAATTAAAATAGCAAGTACAATTATTAAAATTAAAATTCTATATTACAATGACATATAATAAATATTATAGTAATAAAACTTTGACTATTGACAATTGATTTTAAATTACAGTCAAATGTAACTTTTCACCAGTGTCCGCCGCAGCCCTTGGGGAACCCGAGTGCCAGAGTATTCCCTTCAAATGGCATCGGTTGAAATTGAAGTTGGCAAACGGTGTTCAGAGGGTGGATTTTAAAATGCAAACATACTCGATACTGAAACACAGGCCTGGGGTCGTTTGGGGTTCCTGGGTCTTGGCGAGTAGGTTGGGAAACCCGTAGCATAGCGTTACATGCCACAAGACCTCGAACACGTGTCCTGCTTTTTGGACTGCCTCCAGTTGCCAATTCCACAGCTTGCCTGAATGGCTTGGTTTTTGTTTTCTGGCCAAATCAAAACAGCCAAGAATCCCAAACAAAGACGGAGAACTTATCTCGAAGCAGTTAAATCAAGAACGTTTCTCCATCGCGTGCCAATAAAAACGGGATGGTGGTTGAGGGAGTCAGATGGATGGGGCTAATAACCAAACCTTAACAACAACAGAAATAATTTGATTATACTCGCTAGCCGTGCTATTTGCATTAACAACCAGCCCATAAAAGTCACCCAAGCAACGGATAAACGCTTACTTTTAAGCCTCGATATTAAGGACAATCGTAAATAATGGTACTCAGAATCAAGAATAAGTCATAGCCTACACGATGTTTGCTAGAAATATGATCTCTATATTCCCTTTAATAAAATGTTTTGTTTAATGCGCCACATTAATTATTAAATTTAAAATTAATCAAGCTAGAATTCTGCAGTCAAGTGAGTCCCTAAGCCTAGTCTACAAGTACTTAAATTTAACTCATATTTTATGTAGGCAAAACAAATGTTAAGAAACAGAAAAAGAAACCAGGCAACGGAGGAGTGTTCTGCAAAATGGAAATGGATTTATGCGTCTTTTGATATCTAATTCCCTTTGGGCAGCTGTCAACAAGCAGATAAAGTACTAGGCAACCATAAAAAATACACAAGTGTAACCAAACTCATGTTGAACCGACAAGGGAGCGCTCCGAAAAGAGGGAAAGCCTTAAAGAACTTTGACTACTGTATACTGCAGTAGTAGTAGCGGAAAACTTTGACTCATTTCAGATTGGTCTTAAACGAAAGAACAGCATTCTCGTCCTTACATACAGTCACACCCTCGCCATGTGCCGAGCCACAGTTAAACGCCTGCCAAATGTGTTCAAAAAATGTGAGAAAACAATTTGAAGCAATCAACTGGCAAGAGTACGTGACACGGGGTTTCCCCCTTATCTTCTTTGATTTACACGTTCCGAAAACCATTTAAAAATTAAATTTATCGTTCAATTAAAATTAAAAAATGAATTGGTTATACAAATATATGTATACATATATATATTTTACAAGTAAGTACAAAAAATACATTAAATTGGCCCTCAAAAAGTTATGTTAATATTTGAAATATCAGAAATATTACCTTTAATGTTAAATTTAAAATAAAATTGCGCCTGATATCAATTCAGAATCAATCTATGCTTAATTAAATGATTTCCTTTCCTTTGGAAATATAAGTGCTATTAAAGTAAACTTGTACATTCTTGGAGTCCACCTTGTTTCAGTGTATCAATAAAACTCTTCACTTGAGCATGGCAAAAGGCTAACATCTGCTACCGAATGGCCCCAAGACTAAATAGGAAAAATCTGGCAGGTCGGGGAAAGCTCGACAAGTGTCAATGACCTGCTGATGCCTTGGCTAGATGCTAACGAGCACGTGAGCCAAGTGTAGCGGAAAATGAGCTAATTTGTGCTGCTTTTCCTTTTGGCCAGCATCGCCGGCCACGTGTGGCCCCAACGGTCTCCATTCTCTCCCAAGGAAAGAGTCAAGAAATTCTATTGCAAACATAAATCATGCTCGATGCAGGACCTCAGACAGGATGAACACGCAATCAACTGTTTGTCACAAAGCAGATCGGGTGAATGAGGGGCTGGCTCCAGTGGCTGGGTGGTTCGGTGGGTGCTTGGCTTTCCCGCCAGTGTCAGGGGCATGTCAATCAAGCCACAAGCCACCACTCTGGCCCCACAACCTTGAGTGTTCAACCACCACCCGCCATCCACAGACAGACAGTTAAAAGGGAGTGAACCGAAGAGAAAGGACCCAAATCGAACCAGACCAAATTCCTGACGTGGGACTCAAGTTCAACTGGAATCGAAACGAAAGTAGTTGTACCCTCTAAAAATTATTTACTTATTTTTTTAATTTATTGAAAATTATGTGTTAAAGCTTAACCTAAATTTTTTAGGGGAATTTCAAATAATTAGAAATTGATTCAGTTTTCTCTAAACTTTAGTAAATACGAATAAAGGAGTATATAGTACTGCATATAATGCATGTACTATAAAGTGAAAGGCGTAACGTTGTCTTGCCTAAGGTGGCTTTAACACAAAAATTATAAATTTATTAAAATGATTGGAAAATTTTCTAGGTGAAAGGGGGTTGCTTAACAGCTATCCCAGGAAAATTCTGCTAAAATATACCATAAAAATTAATGTTTTAATCTAGAATTGGGAAAGTTTCATATCTTTAATTTAATATTAATTAAAAATTCCTTAATATAAAAATTAGTTCAAGACAACATGTAAGAAAGAACCCTCAATGGATTCAATTTTATCACTGGTCTCCCTCTTAAAGTAGGTGATAATTTATTTATCCATGTGTGTCATGCGTTTTTCTGGGAACCAGATCTAAAGCTTATATCCACTGAAATGTGAACGGTTACGAGAAGCGTTGGGGTCTGTCAGCCTGGCCAGCTGCGAGCTCGGCCCGTTGTGATGGCTGGAAACATTTGTGGCCCGGGGCCAGAACAAAGGAGAGAATCGTTTTATCTGCCACAGCATTCACTCCTTTATTTGCCAAGTGCAAATTGCAAAATGATATTAGAGCGCCGGGTTCGATGGCGACAGGGGTTTCACCGCTGCACCAACGGGGTTGAAAAGGCGGAGTGAAAGTGGAAAGTGCGTCCGGCACCATCCAAGCCGGGCGGGCAGCTCGTCCGTAATGAGCACGAGCAAATTTAATGTGATTTGTGTCGAAGGGTGCAACGACTGTATTATCGAGCAGGAAGCTCCGGGCCCTTATTGTGGGTGGTGGCAGATTTATATTTGCTCTTGTAATTGGCGGATGGCAAGGGGAGCTATCCCAATAAGGAGGCCATCGAGTTTTTCCAATTGCACAGCACAGTCATTGACTTTAATGAATAATTGAGCTAGTACATTTTTAATACTTGCAATTTTTTGTTTCCAAAATATTTGGTATTGGATCAGATGGCATTATTTAATTACATTAAATTTTTACATATATTATTAATTATACATTTTGGGTGTTGGTACCCATTTTCATCTTTAAAATGATGAGGATGGCATTGAAATACTTGCTCGTCCAACTGGTCCCAAGTAAAATGAATTATAATAACTTATGACCAAAAATCAACCCCCTTGGTAACTTAACAAGGATATATGATGATGATGATGATTTTCACAAAACACACGAACAAAAACAAAGGCCGTCAAAGCCACAAAGAGACACTCGACCCAAGCAGATGCCCGAAGGTGTTAGCCGACCCAACAAAAACCAGAAAGAATGCTAAGGTCGAGTGCTCCGACCACAAAATACCCGGTACTCAACAATATATACATACATACATACATGTTTTCTTATACTTAACTAAAGTGTTATTTTTTTATCCAACATTAAATGCATTAAATTCTGGCTAGAATTTGTTTTATTTCTTTGTCGTCTATAAAATTAGGTTACAAGTTAAATTGTATTATCACCCGTTGAATTTAGATAAAAACTTCATTTTAAAACTTAAACATCTAAAAAATAGAATTCAAAAATGTAAAAAATTAACAAGGCAAAGAGTGATATGAGCTATCTAAGAGCTTAACAACATTATATATAGTAGGTTGCAGATCTAGTTGGTTCAGTTTCCTTTGATGCAATGGAAGCCTTCAATCATACCCTATATTGTATAATATAAAACCACCCACCCTGTAACCTATATCAAAAGCATGTCTGAACTTTAAACTAATACAAAATATAACACAAAAGGAACTACAATGTATAAAATTTTTTTAAACCGTTTCTCCGTTTTAAATAAAGAAAATCGGGACTTTCCCAAAACAAAATATTAATAAGGCACGAAAGCTATTTACTCTGTATTATCCGTATCCCTATCCCTCTTTTCGTGTAGGAGGTATTAAAACTGAAAAAACTTGTGTTAAGCGAAAGTGCAAAAGTTGTTCAAGCATTTTTTTGGCGCACCCCAACTACCACCGAAAAGAGCATAAGAAAAACTCCCAACTTGGATGCGGCAAGGGCAGCAGCCAACATTGTTGTTATGATTAGCATTTTATCAGAAGATCCTTTGGCTTATCGTACCGTGTCTTAGGACAAGAATTCCAGCGTCTTTATGGTAATTTAGTTTTTGCCAAGATGCCCGGCAACAGCTGACAAAGTTGTAGCAAGTACATCCTCCCCCTAACTGAGAAAAACTTCACTTCACTCCCTTAAAGTAGGAAAGAAGCCCTGCCACGAGAAAAAACTGCGTGTCACATAATCAAAATTGAGAAAAACACAACCTGCAGGGTGCTTTTCATGTTTATATGTGCGGATCCCATTAATTTATTGCCGGAGACATTGAGACACCTCCAGCCGAACAAAAGGCGACATTATTATTTCATTATTATGCCAAACGCATCAGGAGCTCTCCTCCAGCCATCCCAATGCACGTGAGCAGGCTCATATTACACACACCGGCTGATGGAGGATGAAAAAGGACAGAGGCTTTTTGGAGGTGGCAGATGATTCATGCGCTGGCAAATTTTTTGACGCCCGCCACATAAATAAAACAGGCAGCCCCGGGGAGCTCAGACATATGTTTGGATAGTCTCCGGGTCAAAGGGGCCAGGTCAGAGGCTGTAATATTTAGTCGTAAATATTTTTATAGGCACTACGGTTTCCGCTGTAGATGAACAAAGCGCGAAGAGCACACAAAGGCAGGTGCCTTTGCCTTGGCAAATCAAATATTTGGTATAAAGTGTACATTTTTTTTAATACAACTTTGAAACATTTCTTTGTGTTAATAATAGCACTTAAACTAGACATTTTTGCTTATTACGATTTCAATTTAGAATAAGAAAAGCTGTTACCGATTTAATATTTTGTCATTATCAAACATCTCTCTTTTGGGTGCTGTTCTATGATTTGAAAAAAATATTCGTATATTTCACCCTTAAATCAGAAATTTGTAGTGAAAATTTCTCTTTAAATAGAATTAATCCTTGAGAATATAACTTGAAATCAAGTATATAGACATTTTCTAGATAATAATGATAATATTAAACATAAGGAGCGAATGGTTTCGGACCGTGGTCCTATATATCCTACCCTATCTAAACTATCAGACGTGTCTGATAGTAATAATTTCTACAATATAGTTAGAGTGTTTTCTCGTAAACAAAATTAAACTTTTTCAATTACTCTTCCCTCTCCCAACATCAACAAACCATACCCACCGTTTTTACAATGAAGCTCCGAACCTGCTGCTAATCCTTTATCCATATTTACGATATGCGTGTGTAAACCATTAAGTGCCAATTAAAGCGTAATTGAGGCATCCGCTGATATGAATTTTGGCATTGAATTATTTGGCTCCGCAACGAAAGCAAATTGCACTGACAAAACGCGGAACGAATACGCACATGCCCGTGGTGATGTTATGACGGCGTTTACCGTACCATTTAGGGCTTTTATTCAATCTGATTCCCACTTTATCATTTATGCACTTGTACCGCTGATTAAAAACACACAGCACCGGCAACACCACACAGCACGGTACACACTTGGCTTTAAGGACGTAAATCCTGCGCGATGCTAGCTCACTTTCCCGTGCCCAGCAAACACCCGCAAATACAACCAGACTCCGCCGGCTGAGAAGAATAACTGTTATTTCGTCCCTTTGGGGAGTTTCTCTTGGATGGTGGTGTATTTCGATCAGCTGTGTTTGGGGTACAGCGCAGAACCGGAAATGGGGGTGGAATTATTTTCCAAATTGGCGCGCCTTTCACCGACTTTTACTTTGCGTGAAATGTTGTACTCATGCAAAAGTTACAAAATTACAGAGCTCATGGACCCTTTTTTAAATACCCCAAGATGATAGTATATATAGCATTAATCAACAGTTGACTGAATCTTTATAAAGTGTAGAGTGAAATGAGCTAGTATATTCTACAAAACTTTACCAAAAAAATATATAGCTTTTTCTTCAGACCTTCGAATTTTCCGAAGAAAATTTTTGTGAAAATTATTGAGGCGGTTAAATAAGGATTATCCCCAAAGCCAGTTACATATATTTACATAAATATTTGAAAATATGATCGGCCTGCATGCCGCCAAACGAGGTACTTAAAAACAAATAATATTTTACTTTACTGCTTAATAATGAAAACCTAACAACTTTTTTTTTAATAATAAAAAATATAAGCTGTTGGAAAAAGTAAAATTTTTAAATTTGAAAATCTTTTAATTCGTTTAAAAAAAGAATATTTTACGACATACATAGATAATGTACTATTTAGGCTAGGTGCAAGAGCGCATACTTCAAACTACAATAACTAAGACCATCATTTAAAGAATAGTAATATAAACATATATAGTATTTTGTATGACCTTTGACTTAAAATTATTTATATATATATATATGTATGTACATATATACAAATAATTC
>JAEIIH010023418.1:0-10115 GCA_018904745.1 Drosophila orosa
ATTATATTTTGTGTTATTTTCAACATGTTTTTGTTTCTTGATGTATAGTTCTTATAGTTAAATGTATTTATAATAATAATTTTGTCAAAATAATGTAAGTATTATAATATTTTCGATTTGCGTTCTCTCAAAATTTCGTTCTGTGCATTTGTGGAGGCATCATTAAGCGCTCCATTTTGATACTTAAAACTTTGCGGCGCTGCTGCTTGTGGCAGACACACCAGCAACACCAACTGCAACAGCAAAATCAGGAACTGCAGGAGCAACACCAACAACACTGACAGCTACTGCAGCAACTCGCGCCCAGCGAAAGGCGACGTAATTTTTAATAGTTTCGCAATTAAATCGTAAAATTTAACAACTTTGCGCACTTCTTAACGAAATTGCGCAGCCAGCGAACGAAACTGACACTGATGCATTTCCGGTTAGCCAGCAGGGCCGTGGAGACGAAGGGGTTGAGCGGGGTTTCCGGGTTTCCGGGATGGTGACTTTCGGGGGAGTGGCCAACTGCATTGCGCTTAATGAGAATGAGAAAATCTCACCCGAAAAACTTTTTCACCCCTCACGCTTTTCATGCTGTTTGCGTTGATGCGTTGTTTGCTTGTTTGTTGCTGCTGCTGCTGCTCAACTTTCAACTTTCCCTTTCATATCTTTATTTTCGGATTACTTTTCTGCTTCGCTTACATATATTAAGCAAGCAGCACATTAATTATTGCCCTGGCTTACGGAAAGAACAGAACAGAAAGTGCAGGCAAACGCAGAGATGCTACCGGTTCGATCTGACCTGATTTTTAACTGAATTCAAAAAGAAACTGTTTCGTTTCATTGTTTAAAAATGCTTTAACTTAACTATGTATATGGAAAAGCAAGGATTTTAACATAATTTAGTTGGAAAGCTGCAGTATCCATTTGAATTGTAAAACTATAGGTATACCTAGAAAAGCGTTTTTCAATATTAATCAAATTATTGGAAATTGCTTATACTTTTATATCAACTACTAATCTCGCTGGATTTTTGCTTAGAGCATCTTGGTTCCTAGAACTAAGGGAAACTGAACTAAGGCACATTTTTGTGGCCATCGCCTGGGGCCATGTATCACCAGGAAACCGAAGCGAATTGGCAACTAATCTAAGGCCTCCGCACTCGCATGCATATAAATCCAGCAACCACAGACAGATTCCGCCACAGTTGCAGGCGGTGACCGGGCAGGCACCTCAAATTAAATTAAGCCATAATTTATTTCCCATGGAGACGGGCGAGAGGAAGCTCAAAATTCAAATGCCCAACTAAAATATGGCACTAAGAGCGACTGCTCCTTCGCCTGCTTCTGATGCTCCTCCTGCTGCTGCAGCGGTTAACACTCGCACACACTCGGGGAAAACGGGAGCCAGCTGAGAGGAGGATTTATTGGAATTCCATCAATGGAGCGGCCCAGAGCTCTGCTGCTCCCAATTCGCATGGCAGGCATCCCACTGTGACCCGCACGAACTCTAACTGCAGGACATGCTCTGAGCCGCAGTGCTGCCGGCTGTCTGTTACCAAAAGGAGCTAACCGGAAGCGCATAGAATGGCTATTTCTATTTCTGAAAAGGCAGTAATGAAATTTTGAATACTAAATTAATCAGTCCTTGATTCCACGCTTAGAATTAATTTCTTAGAAGGGTTTCAACTATTTAATTATAAAAGGAACTATTATTATTTAAGAGCTTCTTGTTTCTGTTTCTCTTTAATTAATTTGTGCAAGCTAGAGATTTGTAAGGAAACTAATGTTTAGCATTCTTAAATACTTTCGAGTTTCGATTATATTAAACCTTTATTTACCATTATGAGATTCTGGCCATTAAAAATATCTGGATTTAGCTAGATTGCAGCACCGTTGAGCCTGGCAAGCCTGTTCTCGGCGGAGCAAGAGAATGGGGTGCAGAACTTGGACAGGACGATACTCTGTGAGCCGCAGGAGGCACGGGATTGGCACAACGAGGGACTTTGGCACGGATGGCTCATCATAAATACAAAGCAGGCTGGCGCTTTGTCAGGCAGCCTTCGACACTTTTATTGGCCCGGCCCCGAGTCCTCCGCCTCGCTGCAGAAGCATCCTCTATTTCTGGTGAAGAGGTGGCCGTCATCGATATGCCAGCAGCATCCTGCACTTGCCACTGCTCCTTGGTATTTCTCCGCGAACCCCCATTCCAATCTCCATCACAATCCTCTTTCCCCCAAAACTTCGTGCTGCTCCTGCTCTTTGTGCCAGGCAAATGAAATTGAAAATTTTTATGATGCCAACACCAGTGCTAGCAAATAGAATGCTGAAAATTTAAGCAGCTGTATAAAGTTGGTTAATCTGACGGCTGATTAAGACGAGATTGAGCGGCGTCTGGGGCCGGACACCTCTCTTTACATTAATGGCGAAGTCTGTATAATTTTTATGACCACCGATGGGCTACACGTGCTGCTCGAAAATGTTTATGGCTCGGCTTCTGCAAGACTGCAGCTTAAATATTTTGCAGGGCCGAACTCTTGAGCTAAACGAGTTAGCATTGTGGGGGGGCGAAGCCTGGGGGGGGCTTTGCAAAAGTAGCTGGCAAGTAACAAGCTTAACCGCAAAAGTTTTAAATAAACTTTTGTTGCTGTTGTTCCTGGCAAAAATATATTTGCAGAATGCGTTCGCGCAAGCGGCATAACTATAACTTCCGATTCCGTTGGCTGGCTTTAGACACAAAGGAAAAATATGGGTTCTCTTAGAAAATGGTCAGAATGTCAATAATACATTAATTTAAAATATAATTTGTTTTTAATTGAACAGAATGAAAGTAAGCCCGTCAAAAATTAGTGTAAGAATTGAGTTCACTTTTCGAATTCACTTCGATTAGAAAGACATTAATTCTGATAATTGTTTTAAAAGCTACATACATACATCTTTAGATTTACTTGTTTGAATAAACATTTTTTGTTGTGTGTAGAAATGGAAATGCTGTGTGGATGGGCTATGGGAGCCCGTTGCCTTGTAATACAGTTAAATATAAATTCAAAAAATATACGAGTGTACGGGGGAGTTTGGCGAGAGCAACTTTGTTTGCCACTATTTTCCTTGTTGGTTTTTACTTTCTGCTTTTTTGCCTTGCCATCTTTTTTCTTCGCCTTCGTTACTTATGCAATTTGCATGAGCGGCAAACACCCACGAACAACTAACAAGTCTGGCCGGGAACAACGGCAACGGCGGCAACATCGCCGCAGCAACAATGCGAGCGAGCAGCCAGCAAACTTCCGCCTGATGAATAAGTGTCTGCTCTGCCTCCCTGTTTGTCCCTGTATCCCAATGTTTAGTTTGGCCAACTGTATGCAGCGAACAACAGTAATAAAAACAACTTCCTAATTGAGAAAATAAAAATCAACAGCTATGATAACCACTCAAATGGGGACAATGGGCAAGACTCTGTCAGAAGAATGTCTAAATGTTTAGGCATGATGTTAATATCTTAATTAAATATCAAGTCAGATGGATAAAATGGCCAAGATTATTTCAAATGAACCCCAAACTACTATATATATACTATTATATGAAATTGTTATATAAGTTATTGTAAATTAATCCAATTAAATTACTCAATATCCGCATACCAGGAAAGACATCATATTTTTATTAAAAAATATATATTTAACGATATTCTATATATTTTATATTAGCAATTGGGTAACTTAAGGTTTTCTGACTGCGAAAAGTGAGAAAAATATTTGTTAATAAATACACAGCTATACAACGTCTTTTGTGTATTAAAAATTTCTTGGAAAGCGAAAGTTTCACTGGCCTCCTGATCCGTCTGCTTGGTTCTTGTCCAGCTCATTTAACCCATTGTGCCGCCGCGGGGGAAGCGGCAGCTTCAGCTTCCGAAAGGAATCCGCAGCAGCCACTGCAACTGCAGCTGCTATGGCAACTGCAACTGCGGCGATTCGAAGCCTCAGTCCGGCATAAATTTTACGCCGCACAAGTCGGACTTCCGGTCGGAGAGACCGCCATGTTGTTATGCATTCAGGCTGCGTCTGTGTGCGTGTGTAAAAATGCAGTTAAAGCGAAGGAATGAAACGGGAGCTGGGAGAACAGACCAGCCAACCAAAGGACCAAAGGACCAACGGACCGGACCGGGTCCAAATGAAGTTATACCAATGCTGATAGCCGAACAAGCGCCGCGGACTCTCATATTAATTTCTGCTATCTCGGCGACGGTTTGCATGCGTACTATTGTAACTACACGCACAGAAATACATTGTAAATAAATTTGGTCAAAATTTCACTTAATCATAATTAAAAATTTACAAATAGCATAAAATACAGTTTATTCAAAGACAATGACAATTATTAAAAAAATGAATATGTATTAAAATAAAAAGCAAAGTAAATATAAGTTTTACATGTTTAATTTAATATTTTTGTATTAGTTTAATTCCGTATTTAATAATAATTATAATAAATATCCTATAGAAAATTCCTTTATTTTTGTTTTGTGTACTGCAAACGCTGTTGGTGTGCGCAGCTCTGGCTATAAATTTGATTTGTTTAGCAATTTGTTGCATATCGCATTGCGCATACGCCCCGTACATCCATCTCGCCGTCCTTCGCTGTCGTCATCGCTCCAGCCTGCAGTTGCTTTAACGATGAATAACGTGTTTGGTTGCGTTTTTCGTTCTATGTTTGCCTTTGCCGGCGGCTCCTTCATTTGTTGTTTGGTGTTTTTATGTTGTTCCAGCTACATGCGACATTTTATGCACTCCCATTGACAATAATTTATATTGAAATGTGTCACTGCAACCGCCGGAGTCTGTCTCTATCTGCGTGAGGTTGGAATTGCATTAATAGCGACTCGTTGCCGCATTTAATTTCTGGGCACTGCCATTAGTCATTGTGGCCATCAGTATAGATACCATTATATTTAATCGCCAACGAAATAGAATCTTAATAAAATCTTTGATCATTTTAATTTAAAGCACACATTGTACTGTAAATTATTTTCCGCTTTAAGAAAACTATGGAATTCTAATTTGTCTGTTTTAGACCATTACTTTCAGCGTTCAGCTTGATGCCACTTGACGACACTTGCAACAAACTATCGCTTGCCCCCGATACCCCCTTTTAGTATCCCAATGCACGCGATCGATGGAAGTTGGTGGCATCTTCGCGTGCACTTTATAATTAATAACAATTTAGCATGCACTTAATTTTAATTATTACCCAATTAGGTCAGCGCCATTATAATTTAAGCACCCGGCACACTGCAGATAATTAAGCGCGGGCAAAATTAAACAATTTCGAGTCCGGCGAAATGAAGTCCTTCCAGGCAGTCAGGCCCTTCTTGTCCTGAAAGCGTCCTTTTCCGGAGCAGCGCCTTCGCGTTTCCGTTCTGTTTGCGGGCTAGGTCATTAGGGATGGTTTGTGTGTAAATTTGATTTCACAACATTTTGGGACTGCGCTGTCGCAACTTTTGGAGTTTACGAGTCACATAAATTTAACGACCAAGTTCAAGCTGTAAATAGTTGACAAACTCGTCGTCTCGTTCGGAAACTGAAGCTCCAATGAAGTGACGATGGATAAATGGAGCAAGTGCTTCAAGTAAATGACTTCGTTGGAGCTTCAAAATAAATTTATTAACAATAACTCAGTACTTATTTTAGCACACAGCGAAATCTCTTATATCTCTCTTATGAATATTAAAGTAGATATGATTCATTTGCTCATAAAGTTTTGAAACATGCATGGATTTTATGTACACCCTTAATTCAGATTAAGTGTCGCTGTGATTGTTTTAGCTCTCTATTGTATTTTACTTCTGGCAAGTATCTGGGGATCCAGAGTCCCCCTGGACGTTGTGATCTATAATTCCATTAATTTTTGTTGAAGGTGTTTCAATTGAAAGCGACCGGAGATGGAAGCAATTTGAATGTCATTAGGTGCCCACGCACGACACACCCAGCCAGGAAGCGGAGCCAAGCGAAAAAGGCATTCGACTCCATATCTGATTGAATAATAATGTGTGCTTAAGGATTTAATGCGCTCCCGGCAGCTGCTCGACTTCCACTTGGGAGCAGATATGTTGGAAAAACAACGGCAAAATGTTAAATTCCAATCCCACGAACACGGCAGAACAACTGAATCCGAATCTGAATCAGACTCTCCGCCTTCTTTGTTGACACCGGCGTGGCCAATGGGGAATTCCCTTGGCTGATGCTGATTGCCAAAAAAAGAGATAATATAAGTAGTAAAGCAGGAAAGAGCTGGCAAAACACCGGATTCAGGCAGCTCGGGCGAGCTCACACTTGCTGAAAAAATTGAAAACCTTTATCACACGATTTCAAATTAACCGAATAGTCCCAAAAGCCCGCCAGTGCCACTATCTCTTCAAAGAAGAAGGTTAAGAAAAGAAATTTTCAAGACGGCGATGTGTAATTGGAAAATATTCTTTGATTAAAAATTAAGTAAATTAGAATTTCGAAAGCTAATATTATTCAACATTTTTTAAAGCAGAAGTATCTTCTTAGGAGCCTTAATCGAGGCAATTTGTGTATGGCGTTGACAGCTGGTTGGAGGCTTAATGCCTTGCACATTAGAAAACTGCGAGAAAAACATGTTCCAAATGACACCTAGAAAAATTATGTTGACAAAGTAAAGGGGATATAAAATATAACTATAATTTCCGCCGATGACAAAGTTAACCTGACATTATTATTATAATATTATTATAATATTATAAATTGTCTCAAGATCGTTGAGAGAGAACTAACGATAGAAACCTGGGAACGTTTGTTTTGAAAGGGTTGGGTTTCCCCAAGATTAATTAAACTATTTTTTACTTATTACCCAACACAGCAACAGTACTATTGTAATGTTTACAGCTTTTATAGTCTTATGATTTCTTATAAAGGTTTAGAGAAGGTTGAACGGCTTTTACTAATAATACCCTACTCTACTCTACTACTCTAAGCCTTCTATATCGATGACATTAAGAAACTACGATTTGTGGCCTAAAAAAACATTGCCATTAAAAAATCAATTTTTTACATTTTTTCACAGTGTGCAGTGCATTTGGAGGTACCCATGCGATATTACTTTGAGCGAGAAACCGCCACAAGGACAAAGGGTAATGCGATGAGTTCTGATCGTCAGCGGCAGCGGTTTAACTCTATTAGGACCACGCCCCCATTTCACATGTCCTGCATAGGATATTAAATTTTTGCCGCTGCTGCTATTGCTGTTGCCGCTGCCACCACCCTAGCTGTTGCTCTATGAAGCCGTGGCAATAAAAGTTTGGCTTTTGGCAGCCATGTGTGCTCTGGTGCTTTATGGAAGGATGAGCTGCTGCCGCAACGCATGTGGCTGATGCTTTGGGCCATCATTGTTGACAACAATATCAGTGGCTCTGGCAGCGGCGACACAAAGCAGGCGGAGCACGGACGGTGGAACTTACTTTGTCCTTCGCACGGCTTTGGTTTTTGGTTTTTGGCTGTAAAATGTCAATTTGGGCCGTGACGAAGATTTATTGTGTTCGGGCTTGATAGGCGCGCCTAAATATCCCACTAGGCCAACATATTTGCACTATACATTTCGCTGGATCCATCATTATGAGCCATGTATGGTTCGGCCATTAGTAATGGGAGGCGAAATGAAGTGCCACGAGACATGGTGAAAAATATCCTTGGAGTAGAATTACCGTTGATGTTAACGTTGAAAAGCTGGGCTTTTTATTGCCATAAAAAGTGCAGCTCTTTTTTTTTAGATTTTTATCAAAAAAGACTTGAACTTTGAAATAGATGCGTATCATTGTATTCATAGTTTTTATACTTATTTATTTTAGTGTTTATTGGCCAAAATCCAATCACAATTTGAACACAATTCCCACTAGCCTGGCTGTTCTGGGAATAAATGGAAAATAGTCGCCGGAAAAGAGTCAACGAGTTGAACTGTTGCCAAGACCGGCATTAAAATGGAAATGGCATATTCCAGCCACATAATGGTTAACCAATATCAGCAGAGCAACACGCAAATTTTCGCAATTTTGTGAAAAATTCACCACTATGACACACACACATTCGCCAACATACAAATTGGGACGGAAAAACTTGCATAATAAATGCAATTTATCCTTCCGGGCTTCGGGTTGCGAGTTGGCTCATGGTCATAGCTGTCCCATTCGCACAAGACTGATAACTCAATACCCAGACCTGGGGACGTTGGCATAACTAAACTAATTTCTTTTAATTCAAACAGAGCAAACACAGCTTCCCACTGGGCCTGCGAACAATGCCGCCCAAATACCAGGGTGCGAAACTTCGATGGCGCCCCACTACTTGACCCCCAATCAGGTGATCTCACCTTGCTCCACCCTCGCCCAAACTCCAGTCCAGTTCCTCCCATTCCATCCCTGGGGGCAGCCCTGACCGACATTCGATGAATTGACCAACGCAGCTTGTTATTTTTCGTGTGCAACAGCGCGTTTCATTCGCTCCCGGAGGCTATCTCTCCCAGCCCTTTAGAACAGTGATGTCGGGCAACGATTCAAGATTAAACGAGTTATTATTTCAATTAAAGCCAATTGTCTTGAAATTAACGATTTAGTCTAGTGCATCTACCAGAGACAATAGGCGTACATATTAATAATGAGATAATAGCTTAATTGTCATCACAATAAATAAGGTAATCCATTGACCTACCTAAAACATTCTTAGCAATCAGTCTATATGTTAATAATACAAATAAAATAATTATTTCTTCCGTTTAAGTGGGCAACACTGAACCCAGTGCCGTTCCAATAGCTGCCTAACCGGAGGACGAGAAACATTTGGCGGTGGCAATCCGCCTTGCCTTTTTTGTCTGGCCATAGTTTTGCTCTGTTTTTGTCGGATTCTATGCGGGGATAGGACAGCCGACGTCTGTTTTTCACCTGGCAGAACTCTGCTCCGTTCTGTTCCATTCGGATTCGGATTCGGACTCGGAATTCTCCATTTGTTTGCGTATGGGAAATCGCTGGTGTTTGCCCATCTGAGTGTGTCGAGTGTGTGTGCAGGTGTGCGTGAATTTTACGCTGACAATTGTGATTTTCGCATGGTTCAGCATCGGGCAAAGGTTTTTAATTAGATTTTACTTCATTTTCCGCTGTCATTCAACGCGATGGCAAGCGCACGCTTTATTCACTTTCAATCCAGAGTGGATAGGCGAGTTCAATCGGCAAATCGTGAGTGGATTTTCACTTCATCAAAGTCCCCGAGAGCTTTCCTGAGTCGACCTACAACATAGTTATAATAGACATGTACATGAACTCGCGCTGCAACATGAGTTAATTGGTATTTCATTCCCCCATATACAATTATATCGCCACTCAAAACTCAAGTCTATAATTTTTTAAGTAACTGATATATATACATATATACAATACATATACTATATCCCATATTTTGTATAAAATGTGTACAGCTTTGAAAATCAGTATGTTAATTTTAGCAGTCCGAAACATATCGAAATAATCATTGCATTGCCCAATGCAGAGTGGCCACCCCTGAAATCGAAAAAAGATTAAGTTTTGTCTCGAAAATTCGATGCGAAACTTACGATGCCCTGCGAACGTTTTCTTCAAACAGTCCTTCCACGTTGCCGGGTGGGGTGTACATTGCCACGACGTAGAAAATCCCGTCGTCACTCTTGGCTTCCCCCCAACCCAGTTCAGTTGACGCGGCCCATATCAATTGGGTAAAGTGTGCGGTTTGAACAGAAAATCCTGGCTTGGAAAAGTCATAGAATACGACTTCCCTATACCAACTGTAAACACATGTTTCAGGATGGTCGTTGCGGATGCACTTGTTTTCTCCATCTGTGTGTTCGTTAGTTGAAATAGCCAAACTCTTTTTTGACGCTAATGTCTGTGTTTCGAACTGGTTACATAAGATAATTTAAACAATTTTGGAACGTACCTTAGCTTTTTCGGTGGCTTTCGCAGACAGCTCTTGATTCAAGGCGAGGGGAGGACTGCCGTGTCTTTTCCTCAGCCGATTGTGCTCACTGAGGCCGTCTGTGTCAGAGCACTGCACTGCCGCGAACTGCAATTAACGTTTACGATTATGCTGCCCTCAGATT
>JAEIIH010023430.1:0-14496 GCA_018904745.1 Drosophila orosa
CCAGGTACATAACTATTTTTTTAGTAAGAAATTTATACGTTTTCTAATACAAAATTGTTTCTCAATGTGCACATTCACCTAGGATATGTGTGAGTTGTTCAGCTTCTTGACAGGTGTTAAAAATGACGGCGACTGGCTTTGTTGTTAGCTTGTTGTTGCTGATGTTGTTGGCCTGCTAGCTGTTGGCTGTCGTGGAAGTTGCTGCAGCTTGTTGCTCGCTTTATGCAAATTGAGACGGCAACACGAGTAGTAGTTGTCCTTAGTAGTAGTGGCAAGCTGATTGGCTCCACAAAGGAGATGGATGGCTGTCGAAACGTTGAATGGGAAAATATGGCGAAAAATAAGGCATTCTCCCCATTCAATGCTCGACGGAAGTGCAATTTCGAATGCTTTAATATTTGTCGGAAAATTGCACTCACCATAAAGTGTAATCGAACGAAAAGAAATGATTGCATTTTGTGCTCGAAATAAAACTCTTAACTGCAGCATTTCTAGCCAAGAGGAAACAATAAGCTGGTAAGAACAAATAATCCAATCATTTCAAACTCGCAGTCTTTATTTCCTTCTTTTCTATTTCTTTGACTTCCGTTTTTTTACATTCCATTGCAAGTTTGGCAATTTCCTTCCTGTGTTTTGCGGCTTTGGGTATTTTTATTAGTGTTTATATGTTGTCAAGCTTTAAATCCCATCCCCCAATAATGTATCAAATATCACAAATTAAACAAACTAAGTCAAGAGAAAATTCTATCGACTTACATTCGTCGTGATTCCCTCAAAGAGTTGCAGATATTCGAGCATATTGTTCGGGGTCGGCAATTATTTTAAATGTGGTTTATGGCGAATTTTGCTTTGATGTCTGACGAAATTGGTATGGCAACACTTGTGGGATTTGGGAAACGAGTAAAAACTGTTGAAGTGGTGCTCGCTGGCATTCGGTTGCCAAGAAATACAGAAATACAGCCATGTTTCGGGAATTTTCTTTAAAAATTTAACATTTCATCAAGTGAATTGATCAAATATTAATCGAGGAATTAACAGCGCCAGCTAATTGTTTGGAAAATTGCATTCATTAATTATTGAGTGCGAAACTTTTAAGCGAGTTGAAATAGATTATTTATTATTCAGAAACTAGCTCCAAGGCCAGCAGCAGGAAAAGTTAAGCTTCCCCAAGTGTTTTTCCATGGATTCTATAGATTTTTGTATATTTTTTTTTGTTTGGCATTCCAGTGAAAGAGGAAAATACACACAAAATCCTAGGGGTGGAAGTTGGAAACACTTTGACTAATTTATGTGCGCGCACTTCCGACGTTAGTTTAAGCCAAAAAAAAAAAAAAGAGGAGAAAAACATAGTGAAGTCAAGGGAATTCTTGGCCATTTTATTTGTGGCAATTTCACTCAATTACCAGCCTTTTTTTGCGCACTTCTGCCATGGCCCATAAAGCAGGAAACATTAGGCCATGGTTTAGGGAATTCGAAGGGGCAAAAATCCCCTCGCACTCCATGGACTCTGTCATGCCTTGTTAATTATTTACATCAAACATTTTTTTGGGCCCCTTCAGATGGCCATAAATTTCGTTTTTTCTCATGTTTCATTTTGTTTCTCGTCGGATAAACACAGGTAATGAAATGGCATTTAGGTAAGCCGAGCAGGCCACTTGAATTTCTATTCGAATTAGTGGCAACAAATTAATTGCCATCTAGGTGAAAGGAGAACAGCCAGGTGGGGGCATTACGCTCCATGAATAATTGAATAGTGGACTTGACACGGAAAGATTTAATTTTTATGTTCAATCACTCAGAGTTACTTCTCAGAAAATCGACACATGACTCTTCGAATCATGTTCTTTCTGACACTGAAAAAACAAAGGATTCCTTTATGGAATTGACAGATTTATCAGTAGCTTTTGAAAAATTAAAAGGAATGAAAATCCAGATTCTTTGATTCACTGAAATAAATGTAAATGTAATGAATGGAAATGTAAATGAAATTTTTCAGCGGCAATTCCGGGTAATAAAATTATGGCATTTACCGATGAAATTATTTTACGTAGACTGTCTGAATGCAGAAATTCATCATAATTGTTGCCATTTACAGAAATGGCAAAAGGCATAATTCAACTGAATTACTTTGATTGTTTCTTTCAGAAATGTATTTAAGTACAACATTAAATAAATTGAATTTTGAATAATAAGTTTATAAAAAGTAGAATTAATTTGTGAGTAATATAAATGTTTAATTTTTTTTCTCTATAGAAGCCTTACATAGAAAGAAAATGATATTTTTTAAGTTTTATACTTTTTTATACCTTTTATATTTCAAAGTATTGGCTCGATTTATTTTTTTTAATCTGTATTACATTAAGAAATTAATTAAATTTAACTTAGTAAAGGAAAGTAAAGAATATTTAAGAATTGTAAACAAAACAGAGGAACCAGAAAAAAAAATATATAACTAGAAAACACATTTTTCTTCAATTTTTCTGCGAGGGAAAGCAGACTTCCTCCGTGCGGAGGAGTTCAAAAGGAAAATATTTCCAAACTAATGCATCGACAGGACAGTTCAAGGCGCTGGAGCGTGGCGCCAAAGCCCAGGACACAAATCTGCTGACCGAAAACAGAAATCCCACCAACTACAGACTCTGACAATTGACAGTTACATGGAAAACAAGGCGAGGGAAGGACCTTTTTCTGTGAAAAATTGTTGCTAGCTGGCTACGAAAAAAGCAATTATATGTAAGCCGAGTGTCGGGACAGATGCTGCTGCTGCTCATGCTGTCCCCGCTGCAGTAATTTGACAAAGATTGAATATCCCGAAGTATGTAATTTTCAATTTTCTACGAAAATGCGAGATGGCCGGCAAACAGACTAGAACATTAAGCTGATTTCTACCTGAATTATTTAGGCGTGTGCATTAGGCTCAGGAGGTCCTGTGTCTGCCATTAGATTAATTGCCAGGCCTCCTATCTCCGCTGCTGCCATTTAATCGGATCCTCTATAGACACCCACGTGTGTGTCTGGCTGCCATTTACTATGAGTCTGCCGATAAGTACCTTTGAGTTTTCGGCCCTATAATGCGCTGCAAAGTGCATTTGACGAATTACTTTCGGTTGAGTGATTTGCGTTATTGTAGAAGTTTTTGCAAAAGAACACATCAGGGAGTTTATTAGGGGAGGTAAGCTTAAGCTTAATCAATGTATCCTTGACTGGTATATTCTCTTTATACATAGAAAATTGTTCAAAGTATTTACTGGCAACTTAAAAGTTAATTTAGCTACACGGAAATGAGAAATGGATAGGAAAAGATATATAATTTTAAATGTATTTAACCCCAAATAAACTTAGAAGCTCAATTAGTTATTCTGCCAGAGTTTAGACTTCAAATCCTTTGTGGCACTATACCATTAATGGCTCTAATTGCCTTCCTTTAATAATTTTTAATAAGCAATGATTCCCTAGTGATGTTCATAAATAAACAACTAATCTGTGGCCATTCGTTTGGATAAGTTCGCATTTCAATTTCACTTGGCAGAAGATTTGTAAGAATTACAATCTGCTTTGGTTGCAGACAGAGATTATCCTTACAAGCAATGGAGTGTATGAGCACATGCATTACGCACACCATACACACACCATACACACCCCACACACACTCATCATCGTTGTAATCAAGAGGGAAGGATTTTTGCCAGTTATTGCCAACATCACGTAATTACGTTAATGAGGCTCATTAGATGCGCACTGGCTGCAGCTTCAGAGGGTCGAGCAGGGCAGAGAACAGCATGACGTCGGATGTCGGGTTGCTAGGATCCGCGAAACAGTGCCTGCTGAAAGTCCACAATCCTTTCAGCCTGCGAAAAGTATTTTTAAAGCGCCGGCAATTAGGGGAAACGATGCCAGGTATTAATGCAGAGGACCTCTCCTTGCGCTCCCCGCGAAGAGGGGTTTAAGGCAAGGCACATACGATGCGGTTTGGGCTTTTGGCTTTCATTTCGCAATGATTTGTTCTCTTGCAGTTGCAGTGTTGGAATGTTGCAATGTGTGCTGCTGTTGTTGTGGGCCTGCTGCTGTCAGGCCCCTGGGTTTTCGCATCAAGTTCATGGCTACATGGATCAGTGTTGGCTTTTATGGGTTGCATAAAGTTGCTAAAGATGCTGTAACGGAAAAATTAAATAGGACTTACAAATTAAGTATAAACTAAAAGGATAATAGTTTTTAAATGTTTTAAATTCATTGAAGGCTTTAAAAAAAAATTATACCTCAAAATACATTAAATCTACAAAACCAACTGCAGTTACTATGCATTTCTCAGCTTCCAAATTGCTTTTCTTTCAACTCACACTTTTATGGCCAGAAAAAATCCACATTGCCAGCAATTATGCAGAGAAATCCGAAAGGAGACCCAGGACCCAATGTTGGGGCCAGTTTCGAAGTCATGTCAGTGGCAGTGGCAGTGGCAGCTGCCGGCTAATTGTACTCAAATCCATTATGCAAATGGGAGCGTGGGGAGCAGGGTTTCTCGCTCCTTTTAGCCCTTTTGGGGCAAGTGTTCTCGTTCGGTGGCACGTGCAGTTCGAGATAGGAGAATGGATGGCGGAGAATGCACACACGACGCCAGTTGCCAAAATGGGAGACGACCATGCGAGACGTGGGCTGTGGCAGTTTCTATGGCATTGTATGCTCCCAGGAATCTCATTTCGTCGCCCTTTCAAAGAAGTATTGCAGCGGAGAAGGGTCCAACCCGAACCCTTTGAGGAACAGTTTGCTCTGTGCAAAGTTTTTCAATCAATTTCATGCGGAAAGTTTGAAGCAGCACCAGAAGCAGCACCAGAAGTTGCTCGGCCTACGGTGCGTATGCGTATGCTCAACAGGTGAGTAATTCATATAACTAAAATTATTAATTTTATATTACTTTTCATAGTCCAGTTTAATCAGCAGCTGCTACTTTAACGTAGATAAAATAAATTCCTAAACTTTAATTTGATTTAATTTAACTCAATTCTCTGCTATTCTTTCATCATTTTCCCCGCCAGAATATTGATTTCTAGGCCTGCAATCGAATTGCGTTCATTTCTGGGTTACCCAGTCGCAGCACGTTCGAATAATGGCCAAAGTTTTGGCCATTTTTTGGCCTCCGCCTCTACCACTTTCTCTCGCCAAACTGCCTTCGATAAAATGTGTTTATGAGTGCCGCAAGCTGGTCCCGCCCTGCTGCATTTTATGGCCTGGCCAAAGGAGGGTGAGAGTCTAGTTATTCAAAGGCCAAGTTCAGCGAATTCATATTTAATTGAGCAGGGCCAAATTAACGATCCCCGAATAACCACCGAGGAGGGGAGGCCAATTGTAGCTGTCAAAAGGAGGGCATTAATTACAAAATTGTAAACTTATCGTTGGGTCCCCAGGAGTCGGGCCAGAAATTAGCTCAAGTTGAGCCCAGGTAGGCGTCAATTGAGTTAATTACACGGATTAGAAGGGGAACGAACCTTTAAATGGGTTAATAATTCAATAAGCCGGACGCCTTAAAAGGGAAGGAAGTCGGAAAGGGACCGTACTTACCGTATTGCTTCCAGATAATTAAAGGGTTCTAAGGATAATTATCATTATTATTTTTAAGCCCATCTAAACGGGTACAGGTTTCGCGAGAAAACTCAATTCCTTTGTCCTTTTTCCTTTACTCAAAAAGTTAAAAAGTTACTGAATTCATTTTCCGGTGAACTCGGCCTTAAAGCCAAGAGTGAAACGTTACTGTGTGAGTATCGCCTCTCGAGTCTTGACCGCAACTAACTTGTCTTTTAGACAACCATTTCTATGGCTTATCAGCGCCATTGCAATCTCGAGTAATCTTTTATTTCCACAACTACTCGGGGAACTACAGCAAAAAGTTGGCAGCCGACATTTCTCATCTTGTAGGGCCACTTCTTTCTGGTAGCTGCTTTGTGGGCCATAAACTTTTGTGGCCCATTTCTCATGCTTATTGTTTTTGGACTCTTTTTTTTTGTGCATTGCTTTGTATTTTGAACTTTTCCTGTGGTTCGCCGTATTTTGTGGCTAATGCAAATTAAACTTGGCTAAATATGTTGTCAGTAAACTTTTCATTCGGCCCGTTGCTGGTCTAAATTAAAAATAATTGAAAAACTTGCATAAATTGTTTAACAGAAAATATTTAGGAAATGTAATGAAACAACTTGTTTAGCTTTTCATAGATTTAATTTAAGTTTTATTTAATGTTTTTGTTTTTTTTTTTCGTTTTGCATAAATCTAAATACCGTTCAGTGAGCCTTTCATTACGATTTTAACGTTTAGCTATATAAAAACTTAATTACGCGCTATTAAACCATTTTTTGTCGCTCTCATTTTGGTAATTGAGTAGCTTAAATCACACTTATTCTTAACTGAATGTATAACAAACAACAATTAATCTATTTTATATTTATTATTAATGCTCACTTTCAGTAAGCAGAGAGAGTGGCAACATTATAATTTAATTCAATATAGTTATTCGGATAATTTCTCTCAATTTACAGTTGAAATCAATCGTTGTAAAAGCAACAAATCATTACATTCACATTTATGTACTTATTTATATTATTTATAGATACACAAATGTCCCAAAGTATCTGTAGTTCTTGCGGCTGTTTCATCTGTTCATTATTAACGAGATTGAAAAGTATTTGTCGGGGCTCAATTGCAAATACTTCAATCGTCATAATTTATTCGTTCGCTCGTGTTGGCCATTTGTCATTTTAAACAGCTGTCTGTCTGTCTGTTTGTCTGTCGCAGGGCTTTGCGATTTTATTTGACAAACAAAAAATGTCCCAAAAGATTCAAGCAAATATTTATGCATTGTTTCATTGGAGCATTTTCATTCATTCAGCTGCAGTGAGACTGGCTTAAATTATTCCCAACGAAACGTGAGTAAATTCCCAAACAGAACGGAGAACAACTTAAATACAAATAATATGATTTCGTTCACAGCCCAAATCTAATTCCGTATAAAAGAATTTCCCATTATAAGTATAACCCAGTTCACTGCAACTGATTCTACATATATGTATATATATATATACAATTCCGTCCAATGGTTGCATCCAAAATTGGCTCAACTTAGGCTATCAAAACATTTGTAAGACATTCCTCTGCATACAATTAAATTTAATTGCTATTAATATATACATACGGACATCAACTTGTTTGTCTATATATGTACAGTGTATCTTTTCCGCATATATATTTTGCTTAGATCGTTGCCAAAAATTCGTAGTTCTGTGTGTTTGTGTGCGGGTAAGCACGTGCATTGCATACTTCATTCAGATGAAATCAACATGAAAATGCATTGTAAAAAGCTGCAAAGCTCAATTTATTATTTGATTTATATATATGCACCGGAGATGAAACGTGTAGGTATATACTATGAATGTGCAAATTTTATACACAATATTTTTACAGCTTCCACTTGTGACTGTGAAGACGAATAGAGGAGAAGCCAATGGTGCGTATGAGTGATGAGCCAGAGCTTTATTATAACACCAGCCAACATAGAAAGTATTTTCTGGGCTTGGATAGTATTTTTTGATGTGAATCTGGACTCGAGATTTATGTATAAATAAAACCTATTAAATCGTTACTGAATTTTTCAAGATATAACAAGGTTTCGTGAGCAATTTAATATCCTTCTGTAGGTTTATCTTCGTTTTAGCTTAGTTTCAAAGTCAAAATAATTATTATAAATATTACAAAACCATTATTATTGATTTTAATGTTAATTCAAATTTATATTATATTGTATAGCTTTCAGGTAGCGCAGTATTGTGGGGAATTTTCTAGTTAAACTTGATTATTTTGCATTAAATATTATTAAAAATATTTTTTTTCTAATTTCGTCTGTAAATAAATGCTTGAAAATCAATATTATTTAATTTCATCACACCATTGTCTGCTTCCAATCCCAGAGTACTTTCAACTTTGCAGGCTAGTGTTATTTTTAGCTTTTACAATGCTTTCAAAGTATGCAAATAGCTCGTGTCTATCCTGGGCTATCTTACTCCACTAGAGATTACACAACTAGTTCAGTTTTTACATGGATTTCCTTACAACATATCTATTATCATTTTTTTTCCTTCAGTTTAGAGTAACTACGTCACAGTTCGAGCTTGGTCAGCGATATATAGCTGATGATCCGTTGCCCCGCTCACTTTGTCCACAACCACAACAATGGCCTGGAATTGCAGGGCCAGAGGATCCGCTGCCGGCTCTACGCTGGACACGGGTCCGGCCATCGGACCTCCTCCTTCGCCGGACTCTCTTCTGCGTCGCTTCAGGACACTCAGCAAACGGCTGAGCAGAGTCCTACGATTGCCACGGTGGCCACGATTCCTATGCTACAGATTCGTCACCTGCGTGATGTTCGTGGTGGTGGTGGCAGTCACCACTTGGGGATTGCGTATACCCTTCTCCAGGGCCGTTGGAGCCACCGCTGATCGTTCTGCCCGAGCGGCTGCCACTTCATCTTGGGCAACCGGCAGCCACTTGTCCAGGAATTTTGGACGAAAGAGCAGGGTAAAGGTGGTCCTGAACTGTTTGCTCATCGAGCAGTACAGGATGAAGTTGATGCTGGAGTTTATGAGGGCCAAAATGTCCATAAGGTCACCTGTAAAGGAAAAACAAAAGTTGGAAAAGGGTCACGTGTTAGGATTGTCTTTCTTGTAAAGTTTATTTAAAAAGTAATCAAATATCTACAAAATTATAATATTATGAAGAAGTTCAAACTCACTCAGTCTAAGATAACATTGCACTAAGAAGGCATCGCCCAGTAGGGCATTCAGCAGACCCATAATGCCCTGCGGAAATTCAGTGATCAGGAAAAGGAGCAACACTGCCAACAGCATCCTGGTAGTGCGATCCGTTTGCTTCTCCTTCTCCAGAGTTTTGCTATTTTTCCTTGGCCTGTCCGCTGCCTTGCCATTGGTCACGGACTTGGTGCCATTACTCGAGGCAGTCGGAGCCGGTTTGCTGGTGAGCTTCTTCCTACGCCGCTTGGCCTCCAATAGAGCCAGGATCAGACGTACCGATAATATGGTGAGTGCTATGCAGGGTATCAGCTTGATCACGACACTGTATATGAGAAAGGTGGCATTCTGCAGCGAGACATTATGCAGGGCCAAGTCGCTGTGATATAGCCGATATACCGTGACATTTCTTACCACCGGCGAGGGTGTAGATATTGGTGGTGCAGTCGTAGTCGTTGTTGTTGATGTCAGCAAGGAACTCACATTTAACCAGAGAGTTTCATTCAGAGCCATCGGATTCGGGGGTGTGGCATTAAGGGCCGCCGTCCTAGCACTCATCATTACCTCATTCCGATAATCAATCACAAACTGTGTCATGGGTATGGAGTTAATAACCTTGCCATTGGCATCCAATTGATCCACATATTCGGTTATGGCCGTGATCAGGTATAGCGAAGGAGAAACCACCAATATGCACACCACATAAGCCGTGGTTATCGTTATTATAGTCGTTCTCATTCCACACCACACCCGATTCTTCTGGGGATAACCCACGGCTATATATCTCCAAACAGCCAGAGTTACCGTAAGCCATATGGATATCGTATGCAGAACCTGGGCAAAAATCGAGTGGAATTTGATAAAGCAGGCCCAACTGTAGCTGAGTTTCTCCTCTCGTGGCAAACTATCCGTCAGGATGTAGTCGTGTATGGTGTAGGGTATATATTCCAGCATAACTGCCAGATCGGCGACTGCTAGACCTGTGAGGATGGCATTCGTTGGGGACCGCATCTCCCTGCGGGTTAGCACAATAATGTTCAGGGTATTGGCAATGGTGCCCAGGATGCAGACCACCAGCGAGACATAGCCATGCATGTTTTTGTAGCTGCAAGAAAATATAGAGAATATTTTAAATAAATAAGATGTTTAAGAACAGTATCCTGAGGATATTATATAAAATAAGAGCAAGGAAAACTAAATAATCCTGTTGTTATTCAACTAATTTAAAATACATTCTATCGGTTTTATACAAATTATATGGTAGTCTTATAATAACCAGTTAATTCCCCTTTTTAAAGAGCAGCTTTTCTAAAATACTTTCCTTAAATAATATAAACTTCTAGAAATAGATTTGAATCTCAAGTCTAATCAACACACAAATCGAAATATAGCGAGTGGGTGGAAGGAATTTCGCAAATTATGTCTCGGTTATTATGCTCTAGTTAGCCCTAACCAATTTGTTACTTTATACGCTTAGGCTCTTTCTGTTTTAGCCCAAAACAACAGGCAATAAAACCATCCAAAAGCCATTTCCGTTGACTTGGCAAACAGCAGCAGCATTTGCAGCAGTTGAGGCAATAAACTCACCGAGGCCTAAGGCGAAAGCCCAGCCACGCCCTCAACGGCCATCCGCCAGCTCCCGTTCTGGGATAAACATTTTACCGGCTTTTGTTTAGTTTTTCGTTAGCCAAAAAAAAAGAGGAGGAAAAAGTGCAAAGGGAAAGAGGGTAAAGGGGAATTGGATTCAAATTTCTCCAGCGGGCTGTGGCTCAAAGTTTTTGGGAATTTGCTACAAGCACTGAACAAAAAAGGGAAGCAAGTTAATCTGTCTTTGATCCTCAAAAATGTCTTCTAAATAATAACTCATTAATCAAAAAGTGTTTATGATAAGTTATATAGAAACAGTAGAACAGTAGTAGTAGAATTTCACACAACAAAATGCACTACTTTTATAGTTTTCCCAATTTTTTGCCAGTGTCTTACCCTATTTCCCTGGATAACCCGAAGCAGCTTTCAACGCTTTCGTTTGGTCTTTGCCTCTTGGCCTTTTTATTTTTTTTATTTTTGCTACCAGTTGTTGTTGTTCTCCCTGTGCAGCAGCTGCTTTCTTCTTCTTTTTTGCCTTTTGTGCAAGTTGCAGCCAACAAATTAGACTTAGCATAAAATTTATATAGAGAAATGCGAGGCGAGAGCCACAAACACGACACTCTAACGCCTCCGGGGGTGAATCGTGCATCCTGCGTCCTGCGAGTATATCCTGCATTTAGCCCTGCGGTTGACTGGCAGCAAAAAATGTTTAATAAACTTGCAGCCATCCCCACACTCGGCCCGACTGACACGTGTGTGTCTCCTACTGCTGTTCCTGCTCCTGTTCCTGTCAGTGCCAGGGACTTTAGTTAAATTGTTTATAGGTTTCGTGCGAATTTCCCCATTTACTCCGAATAAAAAAAAAAAATCCCAGAACCGTAACAAAAGGGACTCTGGGGCCGAAATGACAGTTTTATTGAGGAATCTAAGCCAAATTTGTGGGCAAGTTTTTGCTGCCGTTCCTGCTAATGGTTTTTATGGCTGAAAATTTCCATTCCACACTGAGTTGCAATCTGCACGAATGTGAGTACAAATTAATTTGTTTGCTAGCAAAAATCCAATTGAAAAAACATTCCACACTAGCCAGGAAATAAGCCGGAGGGAAATGGGAAAATGCCTCTATTATTTTTTGGGGGGAACAAGGAAAGAAAAACCATGTCGAAGAACTTGACAGCAAACTTTCGATTTTGTAGTAATACCGTTGAAAGGGATTTGTGCACAGAGACAAAATGTAAGGGATACCTTGTTGTAACAAGAAATAAACGTAGTTAAGAATGCAACTTTATTGGCCCTTCGCCTGTTAAAATTCTGGCCATATTATAATGATGATCTTTATTTTATGTCAGCCTCACATTGCATATTATTTTATTACCCAAAGACACTTCTATCTGTCAACTTTAAGCCCCTAAAATGATCTGCATTTTTGGCCGTGTAACGTGTCTTGGTTATTTGACTAGCTTGTTTGGTTTATTGGGGTTTCATTTCGACAGCTGACTCTGCCTGATTTCTGGGCCAATAACTTTGAGCCGCAAACCCTGTTCCAGGGCAGGGCACGGGTGGTCCAAAACAATTCCAGGACTCCGACTTCATTCCTGTCGTCGACGTTGTCGTTGTCGCTGGCGCTGCCGTTGCCGTTGCCATTCATCAACATGGATTATCAAAGGCCATAAATTAGACTCAGCTAAGAATTCTTGGAGTAGGAGGGACAAGAGTCTGGGATTTTGACCAAGGTAAAGGTAAAACCCAGCGACAACAAACTCGAAGGGGAATGTGTGGCAGCCTCGGAAAGTTTTTTGTGAATTTGATGAATGGAGTTGTAAATTCCCCAGGAGTTGCGCTGAGATGAGGGTTGGCTGAAAAGTGTCGCCCGGCGTTTCGGAAAGCGTTTCAATTTCGCTGTTTTTTTTTTTTTTTGAAGGGCCACGTAGACTCAGCTCACACTCATTTTGGGGCCACAGCAGCCACCTACCTGTCCATCAGAATGAGAAGCCTTTAACGTGAACAGTCAGTCAGACAGTCAGTGGCATGTTTGTGCCTCTGTTTCATTTGTTTGGGGAATACACGGCCGCAAAAAGCGACAGCGCATTTGGTAAATTAAATATTTTCCAGAAGCAATTTTCCACATTTTTCGGTCATCGGTTTTTCTGGCTTTACGGGCTTTTCTCGCTTTTCCCGTTGGCCTTTGACAAAAGGGGGCTGATGCTAACGCCGCCGCCAAAGTCGTGCGTTCTTTATTATTTATGTTAATTGCTTGTTTTGTGCGTGTTTTGTTGCGGTTTTTCCTTCCAATTCGTTATTTATTTTTTGTTCGCCAAAAACTTTTGGTCCCTCTTTTCGCTTTCTCGCTTGCCATTTATATTGCGTATACGTCACGTTGCCACCAGGGGAAGGGTTGCACTTTTCCGCCTGCCGCAATATAATGTGTGTTGCCTCCTTTCGATGTGGGACTGTGTGACACATTGGCGTTTGAATTCCACTTTTTGCCAAAAATATCCTGGCATTGGGTAGTGTTCATTTGGTCAAGAGTTTGTTTTAATAGGTATCAAGATATATGGACAGCTTTATATTCGGAATTAATATATAGATACATCCAATCAATGAAAATTACTTTAGTAAGGAAATAGCAGACATAAGAATATGATTTTAGCTTTAATATATTTGCAAATTTATTACTCTTACAAGATACAAAAGACAGCCCAGTCCATAGAATATATATTTGGCTTGAGAGAGTCTTAAAAACAAGTGTATTCTTGGCTTCGTTGTTAAGAAGTTATTCTTCGCTTCATGTTTTGGCACGATCCCTCGTTTCTTCTCTTGTTGTTTGCCGCTTGAGTGGCGCTTGGAGACGAATGTGTGGGTGGTTGGGTGGCTTTTAGGGCCTTCATTGGGAGAGACTGGGCTCCTCGGTGGGTGGTTTGTCTGTCTGGGGCGTGACAGCGTCAAGTGTCGCCCTCGGTGGAAAAGACGTCGCCAGCAATTTGGCACGTCTTTGACACAAAAGTAAATGGCCAAGTGTTGGATACACATCTAATTGCCATACAGTCATCTTTCAAACTCCGACTACGGCCACGGCTACCTTTAATTAAAGCGACTCGCCAAGCGCCGCCGCATTCAGGGATGCTGTGGCGAGCCACTTTGTGGCCATTAATGCTGCCCAGACTGGCTCTAATTAAAACTAAAAGCATTTGGCCAGGCCAACTCACAGCTAAGCCAACATGGAGAGCTGGCCAGCATGGCCAGAATGCGCTGTAACAGTAGAGTGAATAATTTGCAGTTCACACAGCACCCAGCTTAATCACAGCAAATAAATGATCATCAATGATTTATGTACGCCAATCGGGTAATATTCTTCATCTTTGAAACCGAGCACGGGGAACAAGTGACCTAATAAACCGAGCAACATTTTTATGGTCCATCAATAAGGAGAAAGACAGCGTGGGAGCTTTATGGCCCAAGTCAGAAATTATTTCCAGCTTAACTGGGCTAATAAATAATGAATTTATGGCCACTTTAAGCTACGAAAATGTACCGAAAATGGTTAATTATTTCAAAGTTTTGGCCAACATTTTGGGGAAAGCTTAAAAGGAAATTAATGCAAAGGTATTAAATACGTTGACAAGAGAAAATAATGAGAAACTTTGAATATTAAACTTATTTTAATTTCAGAAACTATGTAATTTTGTATTATATTTTTCTAGTCTACTACTTTCCTAATAAACCAAATAAATTCCTGAAGAAGCCTAGAATTATTTATCAGTCAGCAAATTCTACTTAGTCAATGCTCGACCCTGATTGAATTTTATTACCCAATTGCTTTTACTATTTATTATTACCTCTCAAATTTATTACCCCTTATATTTATGAAAATTTCACCCTGATGACTCGGCTAGGAAGCCAAGAATTGAATTTTCTCTGCCTCCATAAAGTTTTTTAGAGCCTCCTTTTAATCATCACCTTTTACGACCTTTTGGCATGCAAGGAATATAAATACTTGTAGTCCCCGGGTTTGGTTTTTTTATGGGTGCAGCAGATGGACACAGGGATGGCCCATAGGAAACGGTCAATTAAATTGATTTCAGCCATCATTTGTTGACCTTGCTGTTGACAAATCTGTTTTCTGCTTTTC
>JAEIIH010023437.1:0-11875 GCA_018904745.1 Drosophila orosa
AAATTTAATTTTGGTATTTATCACATAACGAGAAAAACCTGAAATATGTCTTTATTTTAAAATACAGTATTCTTACCAATTCAATATTATTAGTATTTATTATTATTATCCCTAAATTATCAACACTGTATTAAGGCGTGTCAAATTCACAAGGAAGTGTCTTGACTGGCAAGAAAGTTACACGTTTGCATTTTAAAATGGGTCAGCAATTAGCCAAGTTGCTGTTGTGACGTTATTTGTTAACTGCTTCAGTTCTCCCCGTGCAAGTTTCACTTTTCAAGGTTGTTGACTCATCCGTCCCAGTGATCCCAGCACTGTGTTAACTGCCTTCATCCAGGTTGTTTTTGTTTTTGTTTATTCTCGTATTTTTGTGTATGGTCAGGTCAGCACTTTGTCAGCTTATCAGCAAAAAGGAAAGGGAGAGCGGAAGGCAACACGAAATTTGCATTAAATTACTTGGCCAAAGTCGAAAGGAAGCCGCAACCGAAAATGGTAATTCAATAAAAATTAATCGAACGAGTTCAAAAAGGGGAAAATTGAGAAGATTCGATTGGGGGAGAGGGTTCAGTTGATCAAATAAACTGGAAGACACAAAAATGCAAAAACGTAAACATGAGGAATTACTTAAGGATCAAGTTACAATGATCTTTGGAAAAGTGTAGTAAACAAAAGGGGTGGCCAGTTTAAAACTATAAATTATGAAGCATCTTTATCATAACTCCCAGTTTTATTAGGTGATTATCTTATAGTTATAAAATTACGTCTTATTACTAAGTCTCTCAATAAATCACACATCCAAATGCCTTGGAAACTTAAGATCAATATCCCTGAACAGCCCGAAAATGGGCGCATAAATCTCCCGCCAATCCCGCCTAAGATCTGTTAAGGTGGTAAGCCTCTGCACAAACACCGAGACAGATGCAAGACAACCGCCAACTTGGCTGTCATGCGATATTAGCCGTATTTCTTGGCACAAAGTTGGGCGTGTGCTGCTGCTGGTGCTGCTGCTGGACCAGCGCAAAAAAAGCGAGAAAATAAAGACCCGACCTGGCCATAAGCAAAAAAGAGGTAAACCCAGAGAGCTGGGAGCAAAAGAGCTAAGCCCGTTTAATTGGCACGCGCCAAGCTCGGCCCGAGTCGAATGTCTTACTTCTGAGTGCACTATATACAAAGTATCTGCTGGATACATATGTATCTGCATCGCAATGCCCGCCCGTATCTGTGTTACGGTTCGGCTAACCCAAAATTATTAAACGCCATTTGACCTTAGGCAGCTTGTTTTCCGATTTTCCTCGCGCGGGGCAAACGGGTTTGAGGGTGTGGGGCCATTTGCAAAGTGTTTGACCTAACGGTGCTTTAAGTAGCTTTTGTACTCGGCCACGTTGAGTGCGGTCAGTTTTTGTTTTGTCTTTGTTTTTATCTGAATTTTTGCGCGCTTTTCATGTTTGCTTTGCGGTTTTTCATTCGCGTTCCTTAATTTTTGTGTGTTGCCTTTGCATAATAGATTTTGTCGCTGTCGATGATTGCCAGCTGCTGTCTAGCAGCAGCACCATAAATTTTTGTTTTATTTTATTTTTGCTGTTTTTTTTCGAGCTCTTACCTTTTTTTGCGACTGTCAGCAACAATTGGTCAAGCCAAAAAAATATAGTTCCCTTCTCGGTTTTTACCGTGACTCACTTTTTGGGCGTTTCATGTTTTTCCTTATTTAATGTCATATTTCATAATTATTTTTTGTTGAGGCAGAGTTAAAAAAAGGTAATAAATACAATTTTGTACTATAATTCTTTCCTTTGAATAAAAATAATATATATATTTTTGAGTATTTATTATCTCCTATCGATTTTTTCCCAATTTTCCAATTAAATTTCCCCCGCTTCTATATTTTTAATTCCTTAGCAAACTTCCTTATCCCATACATTGCTCCCCACACTTGTGTATTTTGTACTTCAGTTAGCCACTCAAGTGGATAATTTATCTAATAGTGACACGTCCCGAAACTAGTGAAGAACGCGCTACGGGCACTTGAAACAAGAACAGGATAAACTGTCGTTAACCAAGATGCGAGCACCCTTTTTCCTGGTTTTCCTAACTCTCTTCTATATATCCAAGCCTGAATACTTTTGGCCGCAAAAGCGCTTAGTCATCAGGCAGCTACCAACCCTAAAAGCCTAAAAATGCGAGGCGCAAACAACCCCGACGAAAAATTCCTAAATACCAAAAGAGCTTTTCCGTACCAAAGGACAAAAACCGTGACGAAGTGGAGAGTGGGAGAGAGGGAGAGGAAGAGGGAGTCCTTTTGTTTTGGGAGAGGATTAAGCCTCCAACAGCATCCAGCATCCCAGTACACACAAAAACACACATACGCCCCGTATCCCATTCCAATTGGCGCTCAACAAAGGGTGCAATGACAGCAGTTGTTCCTAATAAGTGATGGGAAAGGTACTACGCCCATTATTTAAGGTGTAGCCATATTTATGAATTATTTTTTACAAGGTATTAGGTGAATTCCTCAAATACAGTAGCTAGATATACTATATATAGTTTTCAAAACTAATAAGATACATAAATACAATTAATGGGATAAGCTGTACCTTTATTAAAATTTCATGGGTACAAAATAAACCAAAAAACAAGTACCTAGTACCCATAGATACTTCCCATCTCTGACTTTGCACCTACACCCTTACATAACCTCAATTTTTAGCCTATTCGTTTTGGCCCGCAAATTCGCATCATTTTGCCTGACTCTCTCTCTCTCTCTCTTGGCTTTTGTTTTCGCTGTTGCCAACACACAGCTGTTTTTTGCGCTGCCTAGGCGTTGTTTTCGCTGCCGGCGTCGCTGTCGCTCTTGACATTTTCAACCATTTTGTTTTGCTCGGCAACTTCGTTGATGCCACTGCCAGGCTAACGGTAAAAAGGCGGCATAATGGCGGCAAAAATGGCGTCTCCTGCCGCATCCTGCCTGGCAACAACAAAGCACAGCTGACTGCTGCGCAGGAAAAGAGAGCAAGGGCCGGGGCCAATGAGGCAGGCAGAGAAAAAGAGAGAGAGAAAGAGGCTCCGATTAACCGCAAGTTTTTCTACTCCTCGTTTTTTGTACAGCCTATCCCAACGGGGGAAGGGAGGCACTGAGAATGGGCGGCCAAAGAGCGGAGGCGGATAGGTGGTTGCGCCTCTGCTTTCATCATCATCATTTGCATCTCGATTTGTTTGGCCTGTTGCCAAGCTGATTTATATATGCAGCGAGCTTTTTTTTATGCGCTTCGATATATATCTTTTTTCTTTCTGGTTTTTCCTTTATTTTTTTATTGCCATTTCTGTTGTTACGCTTTTGCCTTTGCATTGACCGTGAATCTTGTGTTGCCCTGTACTTTGGTTACGATTTCCTTGGTTTTTCTCATGGAAATTGCTTTCAATCTCTGGTAATTGTTTCATTTAATTTAAGTTTTTGCTTTGAGATGCTTTTATGTTTTGTACTTTATCGATTCTTACGATGTTACTGCCTTCATAAATTGGAATTGAACTCTTTTTGATGATCTTTTACAAAATAATAAACAGCTGTGGCCAATAATAGAATTGGAAATATTTTACTGGGCTATTATTTGCTCATAAAAATTGTAAGTAGTTTGCCAGCTGAATACTTTTGGCAGCACATGTGAAATACATTCATTTTAAAGCTTGAAAATACGTATTATTTCTATAAGTAAGCCAAGTTCCTCATCACTGGCCACCTTAGGGAGTAATTACTTGCAAAAGGAAAATGAAGCTGGCTTAAATACTTACCAACTAGGATTAAGTTCCCGTAATTAGTGACTTATCCAACTATTCAATTTCCCCTTTGCATCTCTGATTTGTTTACAAACATTTAACACCGTTCAGCGCAATGAACTTTACACGTTTTTCAAGTTTAAATAGCGGCCAGGCGACAGGCACTTTGCCTAATAAGAAAAAGTCACCTGAATGCCAGCTAGCGCATAAACCCGACACTTTGAAGGCACTATAAAAAAACGTGTGTCTGCTGCCAGGCTCTGGCTAAGTTGGCTTTTGATTAAGTCTCCGCCGGGGCCGCCGTGCTAAATTGTTTGCATTGAGGCGTTCGTTTGGGGTTAAGTTGGGGGGGGCGGCGTCAGGTGGTTAAGGATAGTCTCGTCCTGCCGCCAAAACGTGCTCAAGTTTTTGTTATGAAATTGAGCCTAGACAAGACTACAGCAAACGCCAGCTATCCATCCTTGACAACTCGACAACTCGAAAACTCCTTTTCAACAGCCGAGGACAAAGGAACTTGGGCGACGCGCTCAGGGCAAAAGTGGAAAAGGATATGTATCAAAAGGCGGAAAACTAAGAACAGGATATACCAACTCCTCTTCACAGAGAACAGAATGAACAGAAAACAGAGACGGCAGACAGGCGCTGGCACACACCTGGCTACTTGTTATAATTGGCAAGGTGGCAAAAATGCTACAGAAATTACCAAGATAACTTTAACATATTCTCTACTTGGGTTTTCCAAAGGTTAAATCTAGGAGATTTTTAAAGGATTTAATGTTAATTATATTTGTTGTATTGTTTTGCTTAAAGTTACCTTTCTTTAAGTTCTTTTTCTGTTTTTAAGACGGAAAATAAGAACCAACCTGAAGTAATACCTTTATTCCATTTGTGAGTAATTCCAATTCAAAGAACCCCCTCCTATAGCCCCTATTCTTGAGTATCCATTTCCACGTCTTTGGTAAACAAATCAAATGCGATTACTAAATGTGCAAACAAAGTGCCAAACGACAATTAAATCAACAAATAAGCTTGTGTAATTGTGTACGCCAAGGGGTAGATTCGGTGGTTTCTATGAGGGGAGCAATGGGGTCTGATTGGTGGGATCGAGTGGCGATAACCCTTCGGGCACGCCGGCTCCGAGTGGTTGTGGGTGACGTGACGCAGCGAAGACAGGCAGTCTGGCCCGGCCAGGCCGCATATGTAATTTCCATTCAATTTTAATAACTTTTTGCCGCGCGCTGTTGAGACGTGCAGTTTGCCGTTTTGCGGCTACACTTTTTTTGTATTTTTTTTGCGTTTTTTCTCTCTTTTTTTAATTATTTTAATTGCGTTGCATCTGATCGAATGCTGCTGCCTGCTGGCGTACAGTTTTATTTATTGTTTAATTGTAATTTTCGCATTTACGTTGTTAATTGCAGCTCAGCGTTGAGGGGAGATTCGGTTTAATTAACTGCTAAATGCCTTTATTTTTTGTTCTAAAGAAATACAGATTTTTTGTGGGATTTATGGCCAAGTTTTTAGTAAAGGAAGTTAAGAAAATTAGCCTTTTGACTTTAATAGTTGAGAATTTTAAGTATATTCTTATTAACGGCTGAAAAATATTTATTCTTCAGATAAAATATTAAAGCTGTGACATTTTTACTTCAAAATAGTTTTAAATTTCCATCTGGCTTTTCTTGCAGAATTTTTATATTTATCTTGGCTCGTTCTTTTCAGCTGATTCAGCCAGTTATATTTTACTATTCTTTTTCCCAGGCATGTTTATATGTTTTCCCAAACACAAAACACATGCTCACCATTTTTCCATTCCCCTCGAAGGAAGTAGTTTGAAAAACCCCTGAAAAAAATATATGCAAACAACTGGAAAAGACCAAAGTCTTGACAATCGATGTGCATCGTATAAGTTGCTCGGAAAAGTGTCTTGTGCCTGATTTTCCTTTGGCTTTTTATAGCCTTTTAAGCTGCGCTTTCCCTTTGTTGTTCGGAGTGAAGAGAGGAAATTGAAAAATTGCATTTGTCTGTCGTTGATAAAATATTGAGCAGAGCACAGCAGCTTGCACATTCTATGGAGAATAGCTCCCCGGACTTGGCTTAGCCTTAGCCTGGGCTGTCGTGATAAGCGTTTGAGCCATTTCCAGAAAATGCTCTCATGGAGATTGCCAGGGAATGGAAATGGGTTGGGAGAATTTTTTAGGAATTCTATTCACTTGTCCCTCAAAAGCGGGTTCCTCATTCTTTAAAGCCAGGCCCAACGGCATTTAATTCCTAAAGTATTTAATTAAATTCCTGCATTATTTCGCTTGCGTGTCTGCTGGCCCCGTTTTGTTTTTAATTTAAAATTTTTATGCACACGCATTCAACGCTGACCTTGCTTGGAAAATATATTGAGTTAATGGCACAGTTTAAAAATATTTTTATCGGCAAACATAACTGGACTAAGTTGGATCATCAAAGCGTAGAATTAGAATTGCCGATGATATGGAACTTGTATAAATCAGAACTATATAAACTTGACCTCAGGCTTTGTTCTACAGAATTTTAACGGAAATATCTTGGATTCTTCTCACGATTTCCAGGCATGTATTTTGATTACATCTAATTCTTTTAAATCTTTAAAAACAAAGAGACTTTCTCTTTGTTTTTTTTTTAGGTATTACGCAAGTTCATTAAATTTGTGAAGATCAAAAAATCATCCTTACATTTCAACAGAACTTTCTCCTTCTTTTTGCATGAATCATCATCATGTGACTTTCCCAAATGCCAGATTTGTCAACAGCTTCCGCATTTTTGTAAAACCGTTCTCTTTTGGTTATATCTTCTTTTTTTTTTGTTACAAACTTCTCGCATTCCACAAATGGTTAATTAGCGGCTAACCAAAATTGGTATATAACAGCGGGGATATATGGTCATAAAGCGCACACATAGATCGACACCTGATTGACATTCAATTCGAGAAAAACAATATAAACTTGATCGAAACCCCCAAAAAGGCATTAAAAATATAGCAAACATACTTTTATAGAGAAGCCAGCACAGAACACACATTGTATTCTTTATCAGGAGACTTCAAAGATGCCAGTGATTATTTCCCGAATTCTCTATTGATTTCCTGAAGAATCTTGTCATTAATTAGTCACTTACCTTGAGGCGTGAGCGAGATTTACCGTTCATCCAGGTGCAGCAGCTGGTTGCCTAATTAAAACGAGGTGACAGACGGACGAACTCACTTGAAATGTGAGTTGACCAACCAAATTAGTAATCTCGCATCGTGACAGACGACAAATCGCCTTAAATGTACGACTTTAAATGTAATTTTTGTGGGATTTTTTTGTTGCTTTATTTGCTCATTATGGCAGCTTCCTCTTCGTGTGTGGGCGTTGTTATTTTTTGTTCGTGTGTAACTGTAAACTGTGGTTTTCCTTTTTGGCCAAATTATTCAGGTCTCCTCCGCCGACATGTATTTCATGTTGTAATCCCGAGCTTTACTTAACCTCAAGACGGAGTTCAGTGTGGAGTATTCCTTTGTTCTGTCCTCTTAAGCTTGTTTCGAGTCTCTTCTTTTTCTTGTGTTGTATTTCTTTTTTAATTTAAAATTAAATATTCATCAATAAATGTCAATGTCAAAGTGAAGTTGCCGCTTGTTTCGAGGGGTTTTGTCGAGATTTTGGCAGAAAAGATTGCAGTTTGCTGAAAGATTCAACTTGGAGCTTGGAGTTTTGATGAGGGAAGAATGAAATATGAGATGGGGTGAGGGATTTGTACTTAAAGTTGTATACAGATATAGAAATTCGATTCTGTGTCAGTTTAGCTTAAAGTGGCATTCCTTTGGTAGTCTAAATAATTTTAAATATGACCTAAGCTCATTTTAACTTATGATACCATCTCATTGTCGGCCGCAACTTCCTTCCTATAGATCTCCGACCTGTTCTATAGCTTCCTCTCCCTATATCTGATTAATCCAATATTCTGGCCGACCATTTCCCATTCCGTTCCACTGACCAACTTATGGAGCTCGCACTTTGCAAACTCGTTTCGCCGCCGATCCGAAGTGCGACGCAATTGCTGGAGATACGATTACGGGTGCCCGTACGTATACGTACTCGTAGTACTCGTATTTATTCATACTTTGCCAGTTGACTATAGTATATTTTTATGTGTCGTTTTTTTTTTTCTTTTTTTCTTCTTTATTTCCATTAAGCCAGCAGCACTTCAAGGTTATAATGAGCAACATATGCTGCGGGTAGCAAAACTGCAACTGCAACTGCAACTGCAATCAACTGCAAAAGGCACAACTAAAAATGCATTTCAACGACGACGACGACGGCAACGGCGACGACGATTTGTGTGTGTTCTTTTGTGTGGCAACTAAAGCGAGGCATTTTTTCATTTTTCACGTTTTTCCGCTGCCGCCGAGAGCAGAGCTCAGAGCGAGCTGTTCTTGAGGCTTTTCTGAGGCGTTCTGCTTAGTTAAACTCTGGCCGTTGTTTGTCGTTGCCTGATTGATGTTTGTCAGCTGTTCAGCTGTTGCCCAGCGGCCTTAGAAATGGTTGCAACATCGCCTAGAACCGATGGAAATTAAAGTAAATTATACACATAATTGCGATTTTTTGTTTTGTTTTGTTGCCCAGCATCTTGGCTTTGGTACTCGTAATTCAATTAAACATTTTCCACATATTGTCGCCCGCAAAAAAAAAAAAAAATACTATATAAATGAATACAACAGAGGTTCGAATAAAAAACAATGCTCCTAACAATTGGTCACGTTTCGTCACCAACAACAACTGGAGGTAGTTTTTACTAACAACAATTGCATTGCCCGCATTGAGTTGTGATCATAAAAATTGCTGAGGTGCCGTAAACGATCTGCATGGCTGCTGAAGTTGTTTCAGACCCAACCCCCTCATAGAGATGTCTACCAAAACAGTGATTCAAGCTGTGACTTTTGATTTATTAAATAAATTATAAATATATTTCTAAACAGAGAATTTTAATTATTAAATAAACATTATATAAATTTAATTAATTAACATTACCGACTTTTAAAGACTTTATAAACTGTGACTTTAGATATGTAGCACTTTTATATCCCTAATAAATCATTTAAAAACTTAAAACTTTAAAACCCAATCCGAAGAATCACTGACCCTGATTTATCACCTCTTTAAAGTGTAAATTAAGAAGATTACCATTAATCTTCTAATCAATATTAAAAGGCGTTAATTTGATTAATTTTAATTGGTTATTTCTGTGAGCTAAACAAATTAGCGCAACAAAATGATTTAATTAAAGCTTTTAGCGTAACAATAGAATTTGTACAATTATGTTTCAAGATTTCCGAAAGATAACATTGTTATTTTAAGACTACGTTTAGATAAAATCACAATCTAACTAGATTTTCCAACTTACGATAAAATCACTGAGCTGTGAATGATTTACTTGCCAACTCAGATTGAATATACGTTTATATATGATGTATCTATATGATGTATCTCATATGCAAATGCGAAAGCAAACGAAATGTGTTGGTAAATGATTTTCCACACAATTTGCAATTAGTAATAACATTTTTATCTGTCTTCAGCTTTGGCTATAGCTCGTCAATTTCATCATAAAGGCAATACAGAGAGAGAATAATGTCCTTAAAATATTATAAAGCTTAAAATATAATTTACTCTACGCGGAAAAATTATAAACTCTTTTTTTATCAATCAGGGATTATTAATGAATATTAAACTCAACTAAACTACTTAAATTAAGCTTACAATGACCTTTTTTCTGATAGTTCTAAGCCTCTTTGTTGAGCCTTAAATTAGATCCCTTAAATTGCTAAGCAGAAATGCCAAAATTAATGATTTCTCGCTGTGTACCAGCATCGACATGGCATGGCTAGTTATATAAGTTGGCCAGGCAGCAAGTAATGATCCCTGCCGTGTTGGTTTCGCTTCGTTTCTGAAGCTGAAGCTGAAGCTGAGGCTGAGGCTGGCAGATTTTCAAGGTTAAAAGCGACGATATGGCGCGCGGTGAGCGCACGTGAGTCTTGCTGAAGCTCAGCTGGTGCTGCTGGCCAGCAAACTAGTTTCAAATGCCTGGCAGTAACTTACAGATACAGATACACATGCTAAGGCTTCGGCAAGGAGTGGCTCTTAGCTCTTGGCTCGCTCGGCTTGGCCCCGCAATTAAATACAGATTTTTTGCGCTCTTGCAACTGCAACTGCAACAGCTGTGGGCTCGTTTCGATTCGTTTCGAGTTCAAGGCTATTGGGTCAAATTGCAAATTAGTCGCCGCCTGCAGGTTGACAGTGAGTGACATTATTGTATGTACAATATAGTATCTGCACGCTGACCACCACCGCCGATGGACAGATGGATAGATCGGGCGGTCAGTTCAATTATCGTATCTGTAAGATACTTCTGCCGCCGGCTGCTGCTGTATAAATCTAGCATTACAATCAATCAGCTGTCGCTGGGCCAATGGCTTTTTCTACCCAGTAAATAAACATTAAGAAATCATATACAGATGAAAATGTACACCCAACTAATGGGGGAGCTCTCCCTGCCTTGGCAATTTATGCGCATATCAAGTGGCCAAGCTTAGCAGCGCATTTACCTATCAACGCTTTTGTTGTTTCGATTTGCATGAAATTGCAAAAAGCTAAAGAATAATAATACTGCAACACAACTGGAAGTCAAATACAGAAGATACAGATACGTTATTACATGCATAAATGATGCTAAGCACTGTGAGATCTCTCGCTGGCTGAGTTGAGATACTTTTCAAGTTGGGGCCACTCTCAAGTAGAATTCGGCTGTGATACGCTCTTGGCGTTTGTTTGCTGAAAGATACAAAGATACAGCTCGGATGTCTGTGTGTTTTAAGGTACTTAACGCTGGAAACAAGTGTTTGCGATTGTACATTGATATGTATCAGATTGGAATAAATATCTGTGGGGGGACTCAAGTGAGCTCAGAAGTTGAAAATGGATTTTTAATTATTTTAAACATGGAAAGATGTATTTTTTATGGCTTGATAAATAATATTACTTAATCAAGGCACCCTTTAGGCTTTAGATATTTGTGAGTTTATATTAAAGATATTTCCTTTTAATGTTCGACTACCTGAGATCGTTTTTAATGGGCGGTTTTTATGATCAGAGAGGACCCTTGCCATAATTACTGCAGGTTTTCTGTTGTTTTTTACAGTCAGTCAGTCGGCTAAGTGGCAGTTGGCAAGACAATGGCCCAGACAAAGCCCCCGACCTTAGACACTTCCCTACATTGTCACTGCATCAAGTCGACGGACTGACTGCCTGCCAGACTCAGCCCAATGCCGCCTTTGTTTACTTTACTCATCTTTGTATCTTTATATCGAGAACATAAGTATAGGGTGAACCCATAAATATTAAAAAGAATGCCTTAAACTTAACTTTAATAAATACTTTTATGAAATTTACAATTAATTTATAAGTTCTTTCAAGTTTCCTTTACAAATTAATTCATTTCCTTCTCCCCTCTTCATTTCCAGCCCCTCAAATCTTCCAGTATCCGCCGCCGCAGAGTCCCTCCTGCAATTACACATCCGGCGATGTATTCTTTCCCCACGGCCACCCGAATCCGCACCCGCGCACTCCCCGCACCAGCGTGAGCTTCTCCTCCGGCGAGGAGTACAACTTCTACCGACAGCAGCAGCAGCAGCAGGCGCAACAACATTTGCCGTACCCGGCGCCATCGACACCGCAACCGATGCCACCGCAGCCGCCGCAGTCAGCGCCGGCGATGCACTGCAGCCACAGCTACCCGCAGCAGTCGCCCCACCTGCTGCATCCCGGCTACGGGCCCTACTATGCCACCTACACGCCGCCGCCCACACCGAACACGGCCAGTGCCGGCACCTCGACCTCCTCGGCGGCCTTTGGCTGGCACAACCATGTCCATAGTCCGTCGCTGGCGTCCACGCCACTGGCGCCCAAGATGCGTCTGCAGCGGAGCCAGTCTGATGCGGCCAGACGGTGAGTACAGATACGAATAAAGATACGGATACAGATACAGATATGGAATGGGTGGGGTATCCAAGGATTTAGGGAAATTAATCGCAAGCCAAAACAAGTTC
>JAEIIH010023508.1:0-27875 GCA_018904745.1 Drosophila orosa
ATATCCATCTGCTTTGTATTTAATTACTATAAATAATATTTCAAGTAAGGTAATATTCTCCTTTACACTTTCAAAATGTAAGAAATCTCTAGAAAATGCATTTAAAAATATTCTCAATTTTTGTGCCTCTTGCTGGGGCAGTGCATGCAACAGTCTGCCAAGACACAGCCAGGATATCTTCGCCACAAGACCCGGCTAAGCCCTGTCAGCTCCCTCCCTGCCTCCGATTTCGTAGGATGGCAAAACTTTCGCCAAGCACAACAAACAAGGGCTTGCAACGGCTGTCGATGCCGCTCCACGCCAACCACATGTAATGCAGCTGCAAGCCGACAAACTTGGCAAACTCTGTCGAAGGAAAACTGGGGGGAAAATGGGGGGTTGGGCCGAGGAAAGTGTGACAAAGGCGGCGGGGAAGATTCTATCAAGTTTTTCCTGCATAATTTTCTTTTTCTGTTTTTATTTTTTTCAGCTTCACTTTTTGTGGCTGGTCGGTCGGTCGGTTGGTCGGCTTCTCCTTTTTGGCCAATTTTCGTGTTGAACTCTTTTGAGAAATGTTTTTGGCCAAATATCAACAACGGACAACTGCCGACAGCGATCACAGGTGGTGGTGGCAAGTGCAAATGACCCTGCAAAAGGGTTTAGGGGTACATAGTTTCCGGTGCAACAATCGATGTAGTCGTAGTCATCGCAGGAGTCACTCAAAGGCCATCGCCCAAAAATTCAGTCACGAATCGAAGCGGCTACGAAAATGCAACATGGCAGGTTGCCAGCAAATAGAAAAAACAAAAACAAAAAACTAAAAGTAATGAAAAACATGGCAAAAGATTGATAGTGCCGGCGAGCCAAGTTGGCCCTTGGTCCGAACAAGGCCAGCTTTTTGGCCTGCGCGGCCATCTGGGCAACATGTGCCGTAATAATAATAACAATACAAACACCCAATCCAAACAGCTGTGAATTCACTGCAGTTGCTGCAGTTGGCCAAGTAAACTCTTCTCACAAACAGGAAACAAGTTAACACTTTCGGGGAAATGCCCTCTTGAGGTTGAAATAGTAGAATATGAATTTTTAAAGGCACTTACTCGGTTAACTTCTCAGTTAAATACATTTAAATGAGCCCAAGTTAAATGAAAATATTTTGTAAATAAAAACCTGTTAAGAAAAATAAAACCCTATAATATAATCTACATCACAATCACATACTTTCCAAAATAACACAGTTTCTAATCGCTTTTGGGAATCCAACAGTAAAGGCTTCTTTCAAATCTCACTCGTAAATATCAACAATTAACCAGGCAAAGGCGATCAGGATATCCGCAGCCCCAAAGGAGCACACTATGCCGAGCACGGCCCGCAGAATTTACGGATATTCAGAAAATGCCCAGCCAAACGCTGGGAGACCCGTAGCTTTGGGGCGTGCAGGGCCGCCAACGTGGCGTATGCGCAATTATCAGGCAACCGCAGCGAGGCGCAGGACCTGCAGGATAGAGAGAAGGTTGCAGTTGACTTCGGTAGCTGGTTCGCTGGGCCCAGGCCTGCCTTAAGTTCCATGGGGGGGTTATTTAAAGTTCGCGTTATTAATAAATGCCTCAGTGGGGCAGTCGCCCGGCCTTTGCCATGGTCTGGTATGCAGCGCTTGATTAGTGCCGGGCCTAACTTATGGCCAGAGCCTTGGCGGTGGCGGCGGGAGTGCTCCGACTTCCTGCAAATTACTGAGAGTTTCGCCGGGCGCAAAGTTTGGCGCGTTATCGTCGAAAGTTTAATGGAACTATGTCGTGCCGTGCAGCGTGCCTCCTCTCTTTCCCTTCCATAAAACCGAGTGGTGCAAGCCAGACATCCGGGTGCAGTGCATCTGGAGCAAGCTGTGGTGGGTGGTTCGGCAGACGTGTGAAGCCTAGATCGCTCTCAGCAGGGGCTCAGCTAATTGCCGAGGACCCCCACACATTTGACAGATTTGTTAGCACAAAAATTAGGAAGAAAATTGGTTGGTGCAACTAAATGAATTAATTATTGTGGAAAAGGAAAAAATAGAGGAAATAAGGGAGATGGAAAAATGTTTTAGGAAAGGTATTACATATTATCTTACATAAATAAACAAAGAAATATATAGGAAAGTCGTATATACAAGATATGAGGAGTCAGCTTAAGTTAATTGATTTTTTAGTTCTCAATTGAAACACAGACTGCAGAAAGCTTTGAGGACATTGTATATTAATCTTTCAGATATACTTTACTATTTAATATATTTAGTATCCCCTACTAAAACTGTTCTCAGTTAATCTTTCAGATATACTTAACTATTTAATATATTAAGTATGCTCTACTAGAACTGTTCTGCCCTTTGTTTAATTCCAAGTAGAGGAGTTTAAGTCAAACATTTGATTAACCGCTGCGCAGTAAATACGCGTGGTTTATGCCAGTAATGGTGATGCTGCTCCGATTGTTGACTGTCATCCGGAGGGCAGAGGCCCAAGAATCCGAGAGTTCCATGTCGCATCAACCCAATTTGACCCACAATCGATGGTTTATGGTTAGCCAGGGGGCGTTGCCCAAGGGCGGCAACCATGTCATCGGATGAAGAGGCCGATTGATGACTGTGACAGGACGAGAGAGGCGGTTGGCGGTTGGCTGTTGGCTGTTGGCGGGAGGGCGGTATCCTATTGACTCTCCTGCACCACTGACTGTCTGTTTGTAATTATCCGAGGAATATCGGAAATGGTTTCCTGTTGCCTGCAGTTAATGCGTCTTAAATTGTTGCCCCCAAGCAGCTCGAAGCAACTTCCTTGCCAGCGTTTAAAATGTGGAAAAAAATCACAGAAAGCAGAAGGAGGGGTGCAGGGGCATCCTCATTTCCTGTTTGCAGACATTTCACAAAGTTTTCCCTTTCATTCATTCCCTGATATGCAACTTAATTACTCTGTGTTTTCCACATTTGTTTGCCTTTAGTTCCGCACAAACAGCGAGGCATATATACATGCATAGTACATATGCAAATAGAAAAACTGCAATAATTAATGTTTGCCTCGCGTTCTTCATGTTGATTTTTTGCAGTTGTTGTCTTAATTAGTAACTTAAATACAGATGGTCGGGCTTCAGGAGTGTAATCCTCTTTGGATTAATTATTCTTAGCAAGGGTTAGAGCGAACGTTTTGTGTGGCTCTAATGAGTTGATAAAAAGAAACAAGAAGTAGTTAAAGTATTTCAATAAATGTTGTGTGTAATTAAGTACGAAGCCACATTAACTACAAATTCTTTATTGATTATACATTTAACAAAATAAATAATATAGAACAAATATTTTTAAAAAATTAACCACACTCCCTTCGAGTTCCTTTACATTCCCAACTATACTTTGCTTATGCAATTGAATTGTCTCAGTCTCACTATTCAATTTAGCTCACATGAAATCGTAGCAATCACTGTGAATCCCATTCAATCCCAAGAAAACTCCTCTTTACGGCCCCCAAAAGGACTTGAGGCACTAATTTATGACCAGGCAGGCAAACTCCTTTGGCAGGAAAATAAAAATGGGAGAGACCATGGCTCCACCTGCTCCACTATCATCGCTGCATATCGCATAGCCAGTTAATTTGATTGACATTTATCCGTTTTATTTTGTGAGTGTGTCGGATCGGATCGGGTTCTTTTCCGCCAACAAGCATGGCCCTATCGATGGCCCAACGGTGGCGTGTGTCTTTGGCCGGGTCCTGGCGCTTGGTCTACACTTGACACAGTGTTTGCACTTTGCGCTGATTTAATCTTTCCTTGCCTTTGGCTGAGGGCGGGCAGCAAAGTGGGTGGCAAGTGGACGAGGTCTGGGGGGGGTTGTCTGGGCCCCGATTGTGGGATCTGGATAGCTCAGTCCTGCCCCCCAAATTGGGCGCGTGATAAAGAGCAAGAAAAGCAGGAGCTGAAAGTCGGAGAAAAAAAATACTAAAAAAAATGACACAAAAAAAGAAGGGATGACGAAAGAAATCCGGCTGTTTGCCTTTGGTCTCTAGGTGTCTTCATGGCAGATTCCATTTGCAGAGTGCAGGCGGTGGAGAGAGAGGGAAAAATTATTGAACATCTGATGCAGTTATGATAATGTCAAAGCATTTCCACTCAAGTGACAGTTTGGCTAGATTTCGATTATGACAGGCAAATGGAAGAGTTATTGCAAATTAATGCAAACCCTTCGAGTGGCCCGACATCGATTTGGGCCACTAATGGTCCGAGTTAAGGTCTTTAAAGTTCTAACTTTTGGTGCTAGATTAAATATTAAATTGATTTTTCAGACCACAATCTAGTAATACCCCCAAAAAAAAGTTGTGTTCCCAACTATAGTTGCTGTAAATCATAAAAATACAATAGCATTGTTATAGATAATACCTTTTTATTGTCACTAGGCGACACGCCCATAATCCTCGGCTTATATACATGCACATAAGCCAGCATTGTGATTGTAAATAAATATGTATATTTTATTTTTGGACTGACCACCACCTTGCGTGGTCCAAACAATATTTATAATATTTTACACACAATTTATGTGGAAACTTTTTTATGTGTTTCGGGCCGCACAGTCGCAGTTAATTTGGCAAAGTTTTGCGGCTTGTTTGGCGGTCGATTGTGTAATTTGTGTACAATTTATATCAACATGCTTAGGGGTGGTTACTTTGCTTAACTGTGGGCTTATAATTTGCATTTTTTCCACCTGAATACATTATTATAAGGCGGCTTTAAAGGCGAGCATATACTATATCTTGGGTATGTGATTCCTTAAAGTAAAAATGCAGCAAAGTCAAAGCTTCAGTCTTACCTAAATTTTAACTTTTAAAAAAAGTGCATTATATTTTCTTTTTGGTAATGAATAAAAGCTAAATAAGATAATTTAATTCTTGATAAAATACCTTAAATTTAATGTAATTCAATTTAACAATGCCGCACACAGATAAATTTCCCGCTGAACGACACATCTACCTTGGATATGTGCCAGTCGAGGCAAATTGCAGTTTTGGCTTTCAGTTTTCAGTTTTCAGCTAACCCTCCCTATTTTCTAGTGGGCGTGGCTGTGGCCATAACGGGCCTCGGCTATAATTTAAGCCGGCAACGTGTTATCAGACTTAATATGTAATACATTCTGGTGGTCAGTTGGGTTTGGTTTTGGGAGTAAGGGAGCTGGCACTCCGCAAAGTTGGTCAAAACAATGGGCCAAGCTCCCGCGCCCCCATTGTGTTTCGGTTTTAACTCTTTGCTGGTCTATGCTTGTGTTTGCTCGCCCGATTTGGCCCTTTTGTTTTGGTTTATTGTTTTTCAAATGCACATAAAATGCGTTTTGCTTTTGTCCTTTGTGTGCCAATGCAAGCGTTTGAGACCCATATATATTATTGATAGCCGGTGGGGCACAGTGGCATCGAGTGCTTAATACTCGTCCGTACATGCATTCCAGCTAAATTGGAGAGCCCACCCCCCCTGCGAGGGGTAAACACAACTTAGGCCGCTTTAATCCGCTATACAGAGGACCGCAGAAATTTCCATTGGCCAGTTTTGATTATTTTGCAAACTCCGAGCATAATCTTGCTTGATTTTAAGAGGTTTTAAGAGGATCATTTGGGCCAATTAAATTATTATAGATTCTGTTTAGAGAAGTCTATTTTATATGCAAATTATATCGAATTAAATATGGAGTAGCTGGTTTATTTGGAAGAATTACTGCAAGTTGTTAGTTAAATCTAAAAGAGTATTTATTTCATAATCAATTCAGGGCTATCTTAATATTTTTATATTTTACAAACAAGAAAGCATGGTTATTATTTGTCTAATATTAAATTAAAAAAGATTCTCATTTTAGAAGTCTAATTAAAGTCGAAATTATTTCGAAATAAATATGGCACAGCTTGTTTTTATGGAATAATTACTGTAAGTTGCTAGTTACATTTAAAAGAATATATATTTCGTTATCAATATTTATTTATATTTCACATAAAAGACAGCAGTTTTATTATTTACAATTTGTTTGATAAATGGAAAATCGAAAATGGATTGTTAGAATAAATAACATGGAAAGTAATGCAAATGATCGCAAGAGAAACACAATCTGAATTGTTTGTATGAGGAATGTATGTTGAGGAATAAATCGTTTGTTTTTCTAGGTCAACTGGTTATCAATAAATTAATACAAAACAAACAAAAGAAAAACAAATATAAATAACTGTTTACAAAATTAATAACATACAGCGATCTCTAGAACAATTTACTTTTGAAAAGCTCCAAAGATAACGCCGTGGAAAGCTCGCTCATTTGTTGCCTAGACTTGTGTAATTACCTAAAAGCTAAACAAAATATATAAACAAGTTTTCTTGCTGGTGTTTACTTTTCTAGAAATCATTCTGCCAAATGCTCTCCGCTATGCTACGTCGCACAGTGAAGAACGGTTTAAGGGCGAGCTCCCAGTTGGCAGTTACTAGAAATCCGGAGCAAATTCAACAATTGGATCCGGAATGGCAAACGGCAAAACCCTTTGCTGATCTCCCCGGTCCAACGAGATGGCAATTGTTTCGTGGCTACCAAAGGGGCGGCCAATATTATCAGCTGGGACTGGATGAGATGATGCACCTGTACAGGAAGCAGTTCGGCGACATCTGCTTGATTCCCGGACTCTTTGGGATGCCCTCCACGCTGATCGCCTTCAATGTGGAGTCCTTTGAAAAGGTCTATCGGACCGAGGGTCAGTGGCCCGTGAGAGGCGGCTCCGAGCCTGTGCTCCACTACCGCAAAAACCGACCGGATGGTTTTTTCAAGGACTGCGTGGGATTATTCAGCAAGTAAGTGACACGAATATAATAACTAATATAAAATTGTTTATAAAATTTATGCAATTTCCAGTGGCCCCGAGTGGGGTAAGCAGAGGAGCGCCGCCAATCCCGTTCTCATGCAGCACCGCAATGTGGCAGTCTACCTGAAGCCAATGCAGCGTGTCAATCGCCAGTTCATCCAACGCATCCGGGAGCTGCGCGATAGGGAAACAGCGGAGGTGCCGGCCAATTTCGAGCACACTATCAACCAGCTGACCTTCGAGTCGGTGGCCACGGTGGCCCTGGACAAGGAACTGGGACTCCTTAGGGAAACCAATCAACCGGCTGAGGCTGCGAAACTCTTTCAGAACATTGAAATCGTCATGGAATCCTTTTTCGAACTTGGCCTCAAGCCCTCGCTTTACAAGTATATCCCTACGCCAACTTATAGGAAGTTCAGCCGAGCCTTTGACGAGATCTTCGACACCTGCTCATTGTACGTGAACGAGGCTATAGAGCGGATTGAAGCGAAATCGGGGCAAGCGAACTCCAAGGAGCACAAGAGTGTCCTGGAGCAGTTGTTGCAGGTTGACAGAAAGTTCGCTATTGTCATGGCCTTGGATCTGCTAATGGGCGGCGTGGATACTACAACGACGGCCTTAGTTGGACTAATGCTGAATCTGGCCAAGAATCCGGAGAAGCAACAGAAGCTCAGGGAGGAGCTGTTAGCCAAACTGCCTTCGCCAGATAGGGAATTTACGCTGGAGGAGATGAAATCTCTACCATACCTGAGGGCTTGCATCAAGGAGTCTCTGCGGGTGTATCCGGTTACCTTTGGAAATGCGCGATCCGCCGGAGCGGATGTGGTGCTAGATGGATATCGCATCCCCAAGGGCACGCATCTTCTGATGAGCAACATTTTTCTGCTGAAGGATGAACGCTTGTTCCCACGTCCGGAGGAGTTCCTCCCGGAGCGTTGGCTGCGTCGTAAGGATGCGGACGAAGGCAGTCCAGAGGCCATGATGAACAAAAACCCTTTTGTCTACCTGCCCTTTGGCTTTGGACCTCGGATGTGCGTGGGAAAGCGGATAGTGGATCTCGAACTGGAACTGACCGTGGCCAATGTGGTGCGAAATTTCCACATAGAATATAATTACCCCACCGAGAAGGCCTTTAAATCCACGTTTCTCTATATGCCCAATATTCCACTTAAGTTTAAGTTCACCGATGTGAGATATTAAAAAGGTTAAGAAATGCAAGAATATAAACTAAAAAGCCTAGTATTTTTATGTAAAGTTTAATATAATTTAATTAAAAGACAATTTCAAATTGTTCATTTTTAACGGCACCAAACTTTGGCGCTAGTCCAAGTTAACAACCTTTATAAAGTCTGGCAACACATTTAAGTGTGACCAGCTCCGCTCCAAACAGCTGGGTATTCCCCGCACACAGGCACACCAATTGTGACAGACGTGATTCATTCGAGTAAAAAAACAACGTAAATTGATAAAAAATCTTCAGTTGAAGTTACAAGCCAACTGCCAGACCTTTCTTTTCTTCATTCGCTAAAGTAAATTCATCAAGCTGGGTAACGACATGTCTACGAGTTCAATGGAAAGTAAGTGGAGTGCAGAGCGATGACGCCAGACTGCCCAGCAAGAAGAACCCACACCTATTTTTTCCCCTTGTTCCCAGAACACCTTTTCAATCTAAAATTTGCGGTGAAGGAGCTGGAGCGCAACTCGAAGAAATGCGAGAAGGAGGAGAAGCTGGAGAAGGCCAAGGCCAAGAAGGCCATCCAAAAGGGCAACATGGATGTGGCCCGCATCCATGCAGAGAACGCCATTCGCCAGAAGAACCAAGCGGTCAACTATCTCAGGATGAGTGCTCGTGTGGATGCAGTGGCCAGTAGGGTTCAGTCGGCGCTAACTACCCGCAAGGTCACTGGCTCTATGGCCGGCGTTGTCAAGGCCATGGATGCGGCAATGAAGGGCATGAATCTGGAGAAGATCTCCTCGCTAATGGAGAAATTCGAGTCACAGTTCGAGGATTTGGACGTCCAGAGCTCCGTGATGGAGGGCACCATGTCGGACACGGTGACCACCTCGGTGCCCCAAGGCGATGTTGACAATCTGCTCCAGCAAGTGGCCGACGAGGCTGGCCTGGAGCTTAACATGGAGTTGCCCAGCGGAGTCCAGAGCCAGACAATCGGCGCCTCGACGGCTGTGTCCCAGGAGCAGGACGAGCTCACCCAGCGCCTGGCGCGCCTCCGTCAGGCCGAATAAGAGACACGAATCCCCATCTGCCCGTTGAATTTCTATGTTCTAGCAATTAAGTAAAACCCAAAAATATAGATAAGTTAAAAACAGCCAGTGATTGGGAATGCTCCGCTTTTTAAGAACTACATGTAATGTTGGGAAACTTGGGCTTCGGCATAGCTTCTTCCGAATCTCCACAGGTATTAAATTCACGCTTAAACCACTTTGTTAAAGAGTTTTTGGTTTATATTTCGTCTTAATAAAATTATAAATGTACTATTAGCCTTTTAAATTTTACAAATATTACAGTGCCTAAATATCAGGTCCCCATTTGGGTTTGTGGCGGCTGTGGAGGCGGAATTGCTGCGCTAAGATTTGTCGTGGGCGGCTGTAGTTTCGCCCGCTGCTTCCGGGGCTTGCGAGCAGCCGGTGAATTGGTCCCTGGTCCGGATCCCGTGGTGGCTGCTCCTGCTACTCCGTCCGTGGCCGGTTTGTTTTTGGGTTTTGGTCCGCGGCGTTTCTGTTCCGTTTTGCCCTTGGGATGTGGAGCCACCATCGGTACAGAGCGCCAATTGTCGCCGTGCTTGTCCAGTCGCTTTTTTAGTAGCTCCACATCATAATTGCGACGTTTCACAATCTTTTTTATGCCATTAACCCTGGGGATATAAAATATCCACACGTTGGTTTACGTCTGAAAGAATCACTGGGATTGCAGTGGCCTCACCTCATCACACAGCGCTCATTTTCCGCCTGTATCTTCTGGCATTTGTCGTACAGCTTCTCCACCAGCTGTTTATACATAAGAGTCTTCTTGTTAAGCAACATTTCATATATATTTATGTATATTTTTGCAAATGTAAATTTGTTTACAAATTGGAAACCATGGTATTAGTGTGACCAGGTCTGAGCATTTCCATTAGGAGTTCAGGCAGTGGAAATATCGATGTATCGCCTGTTTTAAAGACATCGATAAGGCCTTTCATATCGCTGTTTTCCCAGATCTAGGTACCGGCAAGCAAAACAAATTTTGTGTAGCTGGTAAAGTTAATTCTATTGTTTGGCCCAAATAGTATGTCAACGAGTGCACCCAACATGCCGACAACGCCGGGTGCTCAAGGATCGGGAAACCAAAATCCCACAACCACCAGTACCGCCATAGTGAACACCTTCCGGGAGCTCATCAAGGAGCCGAAGAACTTGGACGAAGCGGTCAATTACTTGTATCAAACCCTTCTCGACGACGCCGTGGCCGGGATCTTCATTGAGACACATCATCTGCGCAAAACTGGCAATCTGGCGGCTCTGGACGGCGTGCCGGAGGACTCCACGTACCGCATCTGCGAGATGCCCAACCTAGACATATTCGGCATTTCGACGGCCAAGAAACCGATGGACTGCACCTGCCCCAACTGTGATCGTCCGGTGGCCGCTGCCCGCTTCGCTCCGCACCTCGAAAAGTGCATGGGCATGGGTCGCATATCGTCTCGCATTGCGTCCCGTCGCCTGGCCACTAAGGAGGGTGCCACCACAGCACACCTGCACTCCGGGGGCAATGCCGGTGGGACCGACGACGAGGACGATGTGGACTGGTCGTCGGACAAGCGGAAAAAGAAGTCCACGCAAAACTCCCGGAACAATGGCTCCAAAAAGAACAATGGCAAAACCTTCTAGCTAGTAGTACTTGTGCATTTGGTACGGATTATACTCCAAATGGATGATCTGCCATAAACGAAGACTTTAATAAAAAATAATCGAGATTTCCAGTTCCCAAAACTACATCAAATATTCCAAATTGAAACAAGGGCTTCTTGCCAGCTGAGTGTCAAAAATGTGTATGTATAGTTTATTTATTAATTTAGAATGTAATCTTTTAGTTATTTAACAGTCGTCAAGTTCGTAAACACGAATATAATCAACTATTAGTGGTGTACTAATTGTTTTATTAAAATTGTCGATAAAGTGTTGCTCTGGCTCGGGATTGTTGATGTTGGTTAAGATCTTGTGTTCCTCCAACAGGACTTCATCATCAAAGTTTAGTCTTCCACCGGCGGTTAGGCCCAGGACTATGTGACACTAAAAGGTACACAAAATATGTGTTTTACATGTATACTTACAATGTATATCGCTTATAATAATGAAGAAAACTCACCTCGTCTGCATTGAAACGCTCAAGAAGAGCCCTGTTTGTAATATCGCCAAAGTGCACGCCATTAACCTTGAAGGTGATTATATTCTCTTGCCAAATTATGGTGTAGTTGTGCGGCTCACGCCAGAATTGTAGACCTTTACTTTCCCTAGCGGTCCAATACTCGGAGGGAGTCCAAACATTATGCTTTTCGTGCCAAACCACCACACCACCGAACAGAGATCTTCCATCGAAATATAAAAGGTCTTTGTTCTGCAGCACCTCATTGCCCCTTGAGTACAGACGAATCTGATCCTTGGGCCTACTCTTGGGGTTCTGTTCACTCTTGGGCTCCAGCAGAATATCTGTCAAAACAATTAGGCTGTAGTCAAATTTATAGAAATTGTCTCTAACTTTAAATTAATGCACTTACTTGGAAATATCCAATCACCTCTGGGCATTTGGGCCCTGATCTCTATTCGGCCGTACTTGAACGTGAATTTGCTGTATAAATTGGCTGATCTTTTAGTAAAATGTCCCGAAGAGTGAATTAAATTGTTGTCTGATCCACATTCCAAGTCCGCATTATTGTTTGTTCCAGTGCCAGTGCAACCATCGAGTGGAACTCTACCTTGCTTACTTCCTGCCGTCATTGTTATGTGCAGCTCATTGTCGGTTATGTTGGAGTTACTTGGATCCGAAACGAAGGCCACAAACTCTAAATAAGGATCATTATTTCGATACCTGACCTCGTGTACCCATTTCTCCGAAAGAATCTGGTCGTTGTTAAAGTTGTCTTCGAAGATTAGCTTGTCGCAAGTCGAGGAGAGACCCTCGGCTGGCTTACACGTCGCGTTCGGTGGTGCCACATCAATTTGGCCGACACTTGCGGAATTTATCGTGTATACTGCGTTCAGTTTTTTGATGGTCTTTTTGCTCTCCACCAATGCCTGAACTCTCACTTTGGCACCTGGATTTATAGGTTTATTAAAGTTCAAGACTTTCAACGATAAACGATCATTATTGTCGTGGTGGACATATCTATTGACTTCACAATCATCGGCGATGAGTTTCACTTGAAGGAACATCGAGTCGATGTCACGAATCTGCTGAAATGCTAAAAAAACGTGACTGTCGCTAGCTCTGAGTTCTGGAAACGGTAGCTCCAAGCCATCTAGGAGATAGATAATATTTGCCAAAACAACCGAAACGCAACCTATTCTCATGGCTGATAATCTCAGACTAATGCAAGCGATTTGAGTTTGAGTGCTGCCCAAATTTTCTAGATTGTATGTACGCGAAGCCGATAATCCGGGGTCAAAAGCTTTTAGTAGGCAAGCTGTGTATAAGATTAATATTTTCATTTAGGATAGGTCATTGATTATGTTACCTTTCTAAGTAATACCAGTTTGGTAAGTTATTCATTAGGTAATTTATTATTACGACAAATATGTTGATAGCTTAAACGTATCAGTTAATTATCCGATTCATCAGTGGAATACACTTTGATGCTTTTAATCACCATCTCTGGTTGCTTCCATTGCGGCGCCTGCTCCACCGCTTTCTTCACGAGGGAGGACAAACCTATGTTTAAATTTCTATAATTTTTCTGATGTGATGGTATCCGAATATCTGGGAAATTGTACTCGCCCCCGACCGTTACGAAGAGCTCAATGTGGCGCTGGGTTATAAAATCATAGAAGTCTATTATAGAGATTATTCATCTGTCTGAAGACTTACCTTCTTTCCACTAAGTGCTTGAGCGACTTTCCCGGTAATTTCGGCCAATTTCCGACCATCTACTTTAAAAACTATATTATTCTCATGCCAAATAACCGAGTAGGTGTGAAAGCCTCTTCCAAAGTGATTGAAGGTTTCGATATATTTGATTCTTTCGTGGATTTCCGTCTTTCTATTTCTGATGTAAATGGCTCCGGCAAAGACTCTTGATCCTCCAATCTCGTTGCCAGCATAATCGCTCAATTTCTCGTTGCCCCTAACAATGGCAATGCGGATGGCATCGTCTCCATCGTCCCTATCATCCCCATCGTCGTATGCCAGGGTAATTCCTGCAAAATAAATGGAGAACTTTAGAAGTTTTAATGCAGAGTAAGTCCTGCAAAATAAATGGATAACTTAAGAAGTTGTAAAATGAAATGAAGTCATATGAAATGAAATTACCTGGAAATAGGAGGTCCCCTATGGGCATCTTGGCAATTATTTGTATTTCGCAGTACGAGAAAGTATCCTTCGATCGCAGTTTGGCCGAGACAAAGGGCGGCATAGATTTGAAAATCGAGGGGGAGAATTTCACACTACCGCATCGCCTAACTACCGTCGACTTACACGTGCAATCCTTTAGATAGAACGGATTGGTCCTTGAATAGTTGGATTTGGTGACCATTATGTACAACATATTGTTTTCGACGAACGAGTTAGCGCGGTCACTCACGAAGGCCACTCCCTCGTAGTGCGGTTCCCGCAGCTGCGATTGTACCACATGGAACCAGTTCTTTAGGGGATTCTTCGTATCTTGAAAGGTCTCGGAGAATAAGAGTTTTCCATGAGGTTCCTCGACTTTTGGAGGATGGCATTGCGACATTATCCTCTCCGTCTGCACCTTGTTTCCCAAGGACTTTAGGCTAAAAGTCTCGGGAAAGACTTCGTTCTGTCTCGTCTGCACGATAACCGAGATCTTTGGGGTTTTATTTATGTATATTTTAGTCGTCCAAGGCTCTGCCAGATCAGGATAGGATTTGTAATCATAGGCCGGGCACCTATCTTCTCCGTAATCGGTGTAATATAACACCGAACTGATGCGTTTGTCCTCTGTATAAGGGGAATATAAAAACACATTTATTTATTAACGTCTCAATTAAAATATACCATATGGGTAACCCTGTTTTGTAGAAAAAAGTGTAAAGAACTAACCCTTGACTTTACTGTCAATGACTGGCGTATCTTTTAGTTATTCCACACCTTAGACCCCAGCTAACAGCATTCAAAATTATATTTTTCGTAATCTGGCCCCCAATAAGCGACTTTTGCGTCTAACATTTTGTCAAGTACTTCGAATCGAAGAAATTCAAAATGTATTTAATAGCCGCTATATCAAACTTGCTGCTCATTGCGGCCTGCATATACGCATTGGTTGTCCTGGAACCGGCCTCTAATCCCTACGGCTATCTGGCGGCATCTTTTAGCCTGGTCCACGGACTGCTGGGCCTATGGCGGGCATTTAACGAAGAGATGGAGGAATGCGGACGTGCATATATATTCTCGGCCACCATTCTGGAGGTGGTGCCCCTGCCGCTGGCCAATATCGAGTTCTACCTAATATCCGATCTATCCAACATCGCAATGGTGCATGCCTTGTCGCTAATACCGCTTTTCTACGACATGCTGGGGAAGCTGGACGATGAATGGGACAGCGCCACCGAGGCTCTAAAGGATATTGCACTTCTGGCCAATATTGCTTCCACTACGTATCTCGGTTTCAATGATAATAACCCGATTTATTATGCCGTGGCGGCCCTGGCTTTTCTAGCCCGATACGGACAAGCTTTGGTTGATTTCATAATGGGCGGTTGTGGAGGCGCACTTTTGGCTACATTGGGAAACGCTGGAATCGTGGCCTTAATGGCCTATACACTTACTAACTAATTGCAACAATAAAATATGGCAATTTTTATAAAAACAAACTCAAGCGGTATCTAATTAAAAGTCCTAACAATATTGGGATAGGATTCGGATGGCCATTCGATGTCTAATTCATCTCACTCACCTGGCAGTGAAAACCATACCCAAGAATTGTTTTTCGACAGAGTCACCAATGGCTCGGGCACCTTAAACGGCTCGATGCCAACCACTAGACTAACAAATAGTACCAAAAACATATGCATCTTTATTATTTGGGAATTGAAAGTAGACTGAGAGAAACGTAGACATCTGAATTACCCCTCAGAGCTTTATTGCGATAAGATGAACACGCTCGTGTATCAAACGATTATCAGTTAGCGTAGACACGAATGGAGTCTATGCTCAGAGAGGGCTGCTTCCAAGTGGGAAGCCACTGCTCCTGGCTCTGATAGAACTGAAGCTTCGCCTGGGGATGGTAGTTCATCCAAGGCTTCTCGTAGCTGGCCGTCCGCAGATTGTCCACAAAGTCGCCAAAGCCGCCAACGGAAAGGCCCAAGCTGATGTAAAACTATGGGGTAAGTCAATTAATAAAATATTATTATAAATCAAGGGTCACTTAAGTGAATTTACCATTCTATCAAAAGGGGCCATCGTAGCCCCCTGCTTCCATCTGGGATTGAGGTCGAATTCCGCAAAGCCACTCAACATTTCCCCGTAAACCTGGCCATCCACCGAGAACAGCAGCCTGCTGCTGCTCCAGTCCAAACTGTAGGTATGAAAGTCGTCGCCAAAATGGGAGTTTCTTCGCTGGCTCACCCACAAGTCCTCCCGTTGATGGGCATCCGTGGAGATCACAGGTCCAGCGTACAGGGATCTTCCATCCACGAGCTTTCCGCGGGGCATCCTCAGCTTGGAGTTACCCCTGGCCATGGCCACCCGCAGCTGTCCGGACTCGTAGCCCGTCTGGCCATACCACTCGGTCAGGGGTTCCAGCAGAAGGAGCGGTACTATCCAATCGCCCTTCGGCAGCCGGGCACGTATCTCAATGCGTCCGTATTGAAAGGCAAAGGATTCTTTGGTGCTAACACGCGGTGTGACTACAGGTGGCATTATTCCCTTGGGTCCACTCCTAGTTGTGTGCAGCACACACTCCTTAAGACGGTTGTGGGTGCCCGTACATCTCTCCGCCAGATCGAGTCTGGCATTGTTTATGGAGAGATCCGGACGGTAACTGGACCAAAGCAGCGGTTCCATGACCAGGTGACCGTCTTCAGCCTTGGCCTTGCCATCGTACAACACAAACTCCGCATCCTTGGTATCCAAGGGCAGACGCACTTCGTGCTGCCAAAGGGACTCGTTCAGCTGATCGAAGGTCTCCTCAAACAGGAGTTGTCCCTTGCAGATGGGAGCCCCGCTTGGTGGAGACACCGTCGATGAGGAAGGCTCACACACCGTGGGAGATGGGGGTACCGAGGCGGTTTCCTCCGTGTTTAGTTGGTTGTCATCCGTAAGGTCTTCATCGCTCGAACAGCCTTTGGGTAGGAAATCTCCCCCCAGGCTGCACACCTTCAGGGGTTGAGCCAAATCCTGGTACAAAGCCTTCTCGTGCTGGACACTCGTCCAGAGATACAGAACATCCTGGGCTCTCAGGGCAACGGAATTGAAGTCACTGGACCAGCTGCCATTCTGGGGTTCGGTTAATCTCACATTGAATTGTCCCTGGTTGAACGACGTAAAGTTTCGGTTGCGATTCACATTAAAAGCCACCACCTTGACACCCACTTCGTCTAAAAGCACATATGTACATACATTCAAAATGAAAAGAAACAGAGATTATTTAATAGGAACTAGTAGAATTTCATAGGAAACCTACATATTTCAACGAATCACAATCATTATATTAATCAATAATGCTTTAATTTGGAACAAAGCACATATACATAATTATATATTTAAAAAAAGAGAAAGAACTGGAGAGCAATTGTACAGAATTTTTTTTACCTGGTATGGAGACGCGAAAACTATTCTCCAGCAGCTCCAACTTGGGCGAGGGAATCTTATAGCCAAGGCTGTGACCAAAACCGATCAGGAGAAGTATTCCAATTGACAATCCTGGCATTCTGAATCCTCGATTTCCACTGATTTTTCTCCGCACATGAGAAGCCTCTGACTCAGGCTATGCTGTGTCTCTATCTCAGTGGCAACCGGTTTCTGCCGTCGCGTCGCTGCTGGGCGATTATTATTATTTGTTTACTTTAAGTTTGGCCCCGGCAATGGCGGTTTGGCTTGTGCAAATCCCTGCTGATATCAGCTCCCGCTGCGATCTGGCTTCTCTGGAAACTAGACATTTTATAATCATCTAATACAGCCCGGAATGGCAGTCCAAGCGGCTCTGGCTCTTCTCTCCACGAGCAGACTTTGGTAATAAAGCTTTGCACAGCTGATACGATAATGGAAGCTCGTTTTACACTTGAAAAAATCATCTAAAATTGGGAAATAATTCAAATTTATAGTGCACAACTATGAATTTGATTTTTCATGTGCGTCGAATATTTTATTGTAATTGATTATTTAAAAGAGTAAAGCTTTAATTGCGGGTTTTAGCTTTTAAGATCAAGATTTTCAATCTGATGCAGTAGTCGCGCCGTAGAGCTTCTCAGAATAGCACTTTAATCGGAAACTAGTTAGTACACATTTTAAGAGTAATTAAAACTGCGTCATGCGCTGGAAAACCCTAACCTGCTTGTTGTTAATCATCTCAAATTATGATGTTTCGGGTTTCAAGATACCCAGCATTGACTTTGAAATGCTCAATGAACTTGGGTTTGAGGTGTCCATACAGGGTAAGGTTTTAATATTTATGGAAAGTAATTTAGAATTATTTATTTATTTATGATGCTACTATTACAGATGAACCTGGCATACAACGAGTGTTTTACATGCTCCAAATAGACGAAAGCTGCCCGCCCTTAATGGATTATATTACGGAATCGGTGAACGGCAGTTGGGTTTCCAAACAGAAGACGAGTCTTCAGAACAACGACAAGCTTCAGATATCTTTGCTGGTGCAGTACAACGAGGAGATATTCGAGAAGAGCGAGACCCGGGTGATCATAAACAAGCGATTGCTCACCACTAAGAACAGCAGCTCGCGGAATATAGACTTCCCCTCGGGAGAGGGCGAGTGTGAGGCATTTTTGGCCCCGCAGCAGCAAGCCAAGCGATGCAAACCCGCCCAAACCATAGTCACCAGTGGCCGGCGCACCTGCCAGGGTGAACTGATTTTCGAGGACAACTTTTCGGAGGCGCAGCTAAATAAGAGCACCTGGAAGCACGACATCCGGCAGCGCATGTATCACGTGGAGGAGGAGCTGGTGGCCTTCGACGACTCCCCTCGGAATTCCTTTGTAAAGGAAGGCAACCTTCACATTGTTCCCACAGTGGCCAGTGAGGTGAAGGAAGGCAGCTTCAAGCTGGGAGACCGGTGCACGGCGGTCGAGAGTCCGGATCAGGAATGCAACATTGCCCAGAACACCTTTTACACCATTAAACCACCGGTTTTCTCCGCCCAAATCCACACCAGGGACTCGTTTAGCTTCAAGTTCGGAAAGATTGTTGTGCGGGCCAAGTTGCCAAAAGGTGACTGGCTTTTCCCATGTAAGTGGCAAAAGAAATATAGATTTAAACTAAGATTGTCTCTAATTTTGTAATTACTTAATAGATCTGATGCTCCAGCCCGTTTCCACCTATGCGGAATCACACTATGCCAAGCAGTTGCGTAAGTTTTAATATTCCGAATCCGTTTATTTATCTTTATTTGTTTCTATAATATTTTGATTATATTTTCAGGCATTGCCTACGCCCGCGGTAACGCTAATTTACGAACTAAGCAGGGTGAAGATATATCCGGTAATCATCTTTATGGCGGCATGGTGGTCTGGCATCACGGCAGAGCTGTTCAGTTTATTAAAGATCAAGTCAGTAAGGACCACTACGGCGATGATTTCCACAACTACACCATGATCTGGCAGAGGGATAAAATAACGCTAATGGTGGACGAGGAGATCTACGGAGAGCTGTACGATGGCTTGCCCTATTTCAACGAGAAGTGCTTCCTTATTTTTGGCGTCACTGTGGGAGGCTTTCTTAATTTCGATGACAGTATTCTGGACAAGGACGTGAAGCCGTACAAAAACCGAGAGCCTCGAGCGGCGCTCTCCTTTTGGAAACAGCGGGAGACTTGGGCTCCCACATGGGGCAGGCAAAGTGCCATGATTATTGATTATGTAAGGGTTTATGCTGAGTGATTTCGCTTACTGTAGAAAGTAATTCTAAATAAAGTTTGGTCTATGGTAGTATTAAATCATATTTGCGATGTATTCTTGCAGACGGACATGGCTACAATACAATACTTAATAGGTTTAAAGGTCCTCTCCCTGCTTTGTAAACTAAAATTATAGTACCCTCAGCATTTTGAAAAAATTTGAAAACCAAGCAATCTGGAATATATTGTTAGTTAATGTTGTTATTCATAGCTCGGCCATAGCTCCTAGATACACATCATTCAGCTCAGCATTTAATTTGCCTGTTATTTTTGTTTTGTATCATTCGTTTCATATGGTTTAAATTTATTTCCAAATCAATTTCATCAAGTTTTTTCCGTTGTAAAAATATTTGAATAATATTGTATCGATCACAAATCGCTTTTAAGAATATCGATAGTTCGCGTATTTAATAGCGTAAATCGGTGTGACCAATTGTCACATTGTCCAATTTTACCACACGTTATCGAAGGCGATAAAGAGATCTGCGCAATATTCGAAGAAGGTCACTCGACACAATTTTGCAAATTTTTTTCCTGAGCGAGCAGACAAGCGAACTGGACTGGGAAAACAGCAACCGTTCGAACATCATTCCCCATTTCGAGCTAAATCGTAGTTGAGCAACCAGGAAAAGAACACAGCGGCAAACCATGCCTTCGGCTGCAACCACCACAATCACCAGCACCACCGCCAGCAACAACAACAATAGCAAGGATAAACGCGCCTCGGTCAGCTCGATTGGTGGGGGCAGTGGCAGTGGTGGCGGCGGTATTGTACTCTGCGTAGTTGCTTCTGCTGGCGATGGAGCCACCATTAATGGCCAGCATGATGCCGGCAGCCGCGGCAATTTGGCCGCCGGAGCAGGCCAGCCGTCGGCGGATGGCAGCCAGTCGGATCTGGCCAACAACAATGCGAGCAACGGAAGCACGAAGGCGCTGAAGTCGGCCGCTGCTGCTGCCGCTACCCCTGCCGGCGTCGCCGTGGCCGCGGAGCCGTACAATCCGCTGAAGCAGATGCTGGTCACCATCGAGCACAAAATCCGGAACCTGGAGAAGCGCAAGGTGAGTACGCGGGGTCGCAGAGGTAGCACCTGCACGGGGTAGAGGGAACAAAGGATGGCAGCATGGCCCACCATTTTTATTTTCATTCTCTCGGTGTTGCTTTGTTTCGTTTTGCGCGCACCCCGCACACCTCCCGTTTCTCGTGCTTTCTCGGGGCGACGCCATGTTTTCTACAGCGCGCAGCGTTGCCAGATCGAGTGCAGCGGCCGGCATGCCGAAAAGAACAAGTCCACAAAATCAAATCCCCTATCATTTCTGGGTTTTCTAATTCATTAAATAGGTTAGAGCCGGTACCAATGTCATTATAATTGTTTAATCATCTTGCCTTATATAAAGTTGTGGGCAAAAATTGAACACATTTAACAGCTGTGTGTGTAAAACATCTGGCAACGCCGGTGTCAGTGCGGGATGCAAATAATTTGTCAAATTTTGTTTTTATAGAATTTAGAATTATATTCTTTAGCAGAGAAAGTATATTTGTGTATGTATTTTCTTTCAATGTTTTATAAGAATATGCTAAATATCGCAGCAGTATTTCGTTTAATTTGAAATTACTTATTCTTTACTTTCTATAAACAGACAAAGTTGGAATCATATCGCGCTATTCAGAGCAGCGGCAAGGAACTGAGCGGCGACCAGGCCTCGGCTGTGGCCAAGTACGATGCAGTTCTGGCCAATCTGGAGTTTGCCCGCGAGTTGGCCAAGCAGATGCAGCAGCAGTCCAAGGAGGCCGACAAGGAGCAGAAAAAGCAGGCTCGCAAGGTAAGCCAGTGCTAGTGATCCACCGAAAAGATATTTAAACAATTTATTCTGCTGTTAAAGGACAACCAGGCAAAGACTTTGGCTGAGACGGCCAAGATCCGCGAGGTTCTGATCATTCAGAATGTGCTCAACTGCTTCAACGATGAACAAGTGCGCAACGATTTTCTGGCCGGCGAGAATGGAGCGAAAAAGTTGGAAAGCAGTGAATTGGAGGTTCTGGAGAAATTGTAAGTTTATTTCATCATTTTAATAGAGGCTCCAAAGGCCATAGTGCACAGTTTCAGCTCTGCTGCTATGCGCACTTCCGACACGCCACATTTTATTTCTCATAGTTTCACCTGCGTAACTAATGTGTAGAATATTTATTTATTTATTTATATAAAGCTAACATTTGGTGTGAAACTAAGTGCTAACTTAATAATATGTAGAATATATAACAACTTTTCGCCTTATTTCAAGATGAAAACTAAAAGATACATTTTCCTGTTCTGATTACTCCTTTGCCTTTTCTAATTGAATTTGTTAATTTTTCCAGCTGCCTGGAGACGCAAACCCGTCGCCCTGAGACCGCTGACGATGTCAGCTTCATTGCCACTGCCCAGAAGTCAGCCGAGCTCTTTGCTTCCACCATTAATGCCCGACCCAAGACCTTCGGGGATGTGACGTTCGAGAAGCTGCGCGGTCTGTTCCAGCAGATCCAGGACAGCGGCTACTTGGACAAGTACTATCAGGTGGAGAATGCGGTGGCCAATAGCACGGACAGTGGCACTGGAAGCGGCGAAGGCGATGGCGGTGTCGACTTGCTGAACGATGGCTCTGGCGGCGATCTGGACACTGAGCTGCCATCGGAGCCATCGGCTCGCAATTCCCTTGAGGAAGGTCTCGACAAATTGCATCTGGGAGGACCACCGGAACTGGAGCAGCAGCATTTACCACAGCATCAGCAGCAACAGCAGCCAGAGCGTCCGGGAGGACATCTTCTGTTGGAGCAGCAACAGCAGCAGCATCAGCGTGCTCCTCTTCTTGACCAACAGCAGACCTTGGTGGTGCAGCAGCAGCAGCAACAACAGCAGCTGTCGCAGGTTTATCAAGCTGCCCCTCCAGCTGGGGGAACCACCACCCCAGTGCATGTCCTGTATGCACCAGCACCGCCTCCACAGCAACAGCAGCAGCAGCAGCCGCCGCATCCTCACCAGCTGCTGAGCAGCCCCGTGAATCTCCAGGCATTGCAGACGGGAGGTGCTGGAGCAGCTCCTCCTCAGCCGCCTCAACAGCAGCAGCAGGCGCATCCGCCTCCGCCTCACTTTGCACCGAGTGTGCGGGCCGTGGAACAGAACTACTATAAACCGGGGCCGCCACATCCACATCCACCAGCACCAACACCACAGCAGCAGCAACAGCAACAGCAGTTCATGCAACAGCTGCGTCCCTTGGCGGAGGTATTGGGCGGCACAGGAAGCTTCCTTTTTCTGCAGGACAGTGAATTGGATAATCCTGAAGGCCTAGCACCCCCGCCGCCTCCCAACAACCAGGGATTGGTGTTTGATACCCAGCAGCCGAACCATGTCGATGAACCACCGCAAGCCATACAAACGCTGACCTTCACCAATCAGTCGTTCCCCTCACAGCAGCAGCAGCAGCCGAAGCAGGCTCCTCCACCACAACAGCAGCAGCAACTGTTCTCCCCGGTCCTGATCCACGAGCAGCGCCAACAGCAGCAGCAGCAGCCCCAAACCATGCTGATTATGCCGCGTCTGCCAACCCAGCAGCCTGCTCCTCAGGGAATTGGCATGCAGCCGGGCGATGTGACCTCAGTCTTTCCATATGACGGCCCAGTGGTTACCTACGACCAGCGGATCCAGCAGCAGCTGAAGCAGCAGCAGCAGCAACAACAGATTCAGCAGCAGCAGCAGCAGCAGCTGGATGAGCCGTCGCCTGGGAATAGCGCTTCCAATGCTGGTGGAACTGCCAACGATGTTGGGTTGGAGAACAATGAATGGCGCAGCAATGACACAAACACCGCTGCCACAGTTGCACTCACCAATGTCCTCAAGGGAGGTGAGCCCACGCCACCGGCACCGCCCACCAAGTGGAGCTCGGAGATGAATGCGATGAGCAGCGCGGCTTCGAACGGCAGCAGCAGCAACACCAGCCACAAGCAGGAGTGGGCCGCGCCCAGGGACAACAGCGCGGGCGGTGGTGGTGGTGGCAATGGAGGAGGAGGTTATGCGGACAACGAGGGAGGAAACAACCATTGGAACTCGCAGGGCGACGGCCGTCGTAACTCTGGCAATTACCAGCGTCGCAGCGGTGGAGACCGCGGTGATCGTGATCAGGGAAATCGAGGCGATGATCGGCGCAATGGCGGCGTTGACAGAGGAAACTATCGTTCGCGTCAATACGGTAACTCGTCGAACCAGAACGGACGCAACTCTGGCGGCGGCGGTGGTGTGTATTTCCGCAACAATGATACCGGCAATGGCGGCGGCGGAGGTAACAATTACTACCAGAACGGAGGAGGCGGTGGCGGCGGGGGCAACGGGCCCTACAACAAGGAGTCCCGCTACGAGTCCTCTGGCGGTAGCTATCGGGGCCAGCGTGGTGTCAACCAGCAGAGGAATGGCAACGGTTCTTACGGCGGTGGCCGGCCCATGGGTGACCGTGGTGACCGTGGAGGCCGCGGCGGCGGCGGAGCGGGCAACCAGGGCGGTGGCTACATAAGCCGCCAGAACCAGTCACAGTCGCAGCGCATGCCCCTCGGATTGGAGAATAAAAACTGAGCAGAAAACAATACGTATTAACTGAAAAAAACAAAACAAAACAAAACAGAAAGAAGCATCAACATCATTCGATATCCATACACAAAAAGCACGACAGAAACCAATCATCAGCATAAAAGCAACAAACAAACAAACAAATAATGGCCACGTAGACGTACAATTATCGTTACGTTGAAAAGGGAAACGAAACGAAACTCTCAACCAGAATATAAATGGGATTCTACAATAAAATAATACGAATCCCTTAGAAAGCAACAAGGGGAAGGCAAAAACAAAAACAAAAAAAAGGAAATGAAGGAGCGGCAGAAAACCAATTTGCACGTATTTTTTAATACAACTTACAAATATATTTCCCTTAATTATGGTTTATTTAAATAATGTATTAATAATAAAACAAAATAGTTGTTAGAAACACACACACAAGGACTACAACTGCATATACAGGAAGGCAAACGATCGCTCTACGGGTTTCTAAAACTCCCAAAACAAAAAGCAAAATACAACCGAATGCAAAAACGAAAATGATGAGCAAAAAGTACATAACTCCTCCTCCTCGCCCGACTTCACTCTATACTTATCCCTGTTTTTTAGCTGCGTTGAAGCTGACAAGCGATAATTACCAGATGTGTCGAGAGAAATGAGAAACATGAAAAGTATTTATACGTCTAGCAATTAAATTAAACGATTCTGAAAACAAAATACAAAATAATTACTATTACCTATATATATAAACGATGGATAAATATATATTTATATAGTTTGTGCTCCAAACACTGTCATGCTCTATCCAATATATACTTCAACACCTTTTTTGTTTTTTGCCAAACTTTTACACGAAACACAAAACGAAAAAAAAGAAGAAAATATAATGCAAAAACCACGTATGATGAATAATAATAGATGTAATTATAACACACTATGTGGAATGAAGAGAAGCAGCAGCAGCAGGCACACGAAACAGTGGGTGTGAGTGCGAGTGCATTATAAATGAAATGAAAACTATGTATTTGCAAAATAGTACATACAACATTAAACAAAATGATAAAAGAAACAAATGTTTTATTAAGGAAGTTGGGGTATTTATTTATAAGAGAACATTTCCCTAGGAAATGATTATAAATTCTCCCCACTGAGCTTAAGCTTAAGTTGTCCTGTTGTTATACTAATTTATAAACTAGTAGCTTTGTTTTTAATATTTATATATCACATCATCTATTTAACCTTTTCTGCTTCCTTTGGGCTTCCTTCCACTGCTCCTGCGTCGCAAAGGAACCAAAGACCCGACAATATGAGTGATATACCAAGGCCTGACACTGCTGTCAAGGGCTCCCTATATACCAGTGCACCTAAAACAAACTATTATTAAAAGTATGAGTAATACAATTGTTATCAACAGCCAGGGGAGCACCCACAGATAAGACATAATTGGAGGCGGCGGTTAGGACAACGCAAGTTAATGTTTGTTCAGTCATTTGCAGGGCTTTCAGAAAACAACGCAAATTGCTAACATTGCAAAGCAGCATTAAAATCAACGGTACAGCCTGTATTAATATAATTTCTGCAAATAAATTAATTTATTAATTACTAATGAGCTAACTAACACAACAAACTTACCCAAGTAGGAGGATTCCGAAGCATTTACCAATTTCTGAGCGCTAAGATGGCTTGGTAACTTTCCGAAGAAGCTGCCACCGGCAGCAAAAGCGCCTGCCACCAAACTATAACGATATTTGGCCAAGGATTCCATTTAAAAACAAAACAAAATAAATATAAACAAAATAGGTTTGACAGTGTGGCTGCAATACAGCAGAAAAAATAGCCTAAAACGGCCTTTCAGTTAGAATATGCCAAAATATACCATACTTTGAAAAAGAACCGGGAAACCCACTTTCTTTTTAATTTCGAAGGACATCTTAAAATACAACTTAAAACTATATTTAAAGAAATTATTTTAAGATCAAGTATTACCCACCAAATACCGCCCTTATATTTGTGATACCATCTTTTCAATAAAACCACCATATTTCGTGTAGGAATTTTTCTTATTTCATTCGTTTATTTTTACAAAACGTTCAGCTAATGCCTTGACATTTATTAAATCGAAAAAAGTCTCATTTGCTAATTGCGCGTTGTGTTTTTTTCTTTTCTTTTGTTAATCATTTGGAATTGTGTTGTATATATACAGACATAGTTGCTACATAAATAATACAAATTTGTTGTTGTATCCATACTTAACAAAACTCAACTCACAGAAGGCAGAGCAGAAGTCAATCGCGCTCTAAAATATATATGTAAATCCAGTTTGGGGACAGAGCAAGAATATCCTTTCAATTCAAAAACATTTTAGTGGGGAATTGCTTCAAGTGCCTCGCATTTCGTTACATTGCTTTGCTTTGCTTTGCTGTCGCCTGTCACATTGTTTTAACTACAATTTCGCTATCGTAAATATATTTATTTTTAGTTAATATTTCATACTTGTTTTGCATAATACTTTGCCTGTTTTGGTTTTCACACTCTCTCGCAAGCGAATCAATCAATAAACAAAGTTCTTATATATCTTGTTGACTTATTCATATTTCTTTTGATAACTCTGCATGTTTTGTTTTTTGATTTTGCCTTTACATTATACATAAACTAAGGTAAACTGCTCACATTTATTTTGTCTGATAAACTTTAGAGTGTATACATATGGTACTTGTATATTTCTATATAAATCTTTATCGTATCATCTTTTGTGTGTTGTGTGTAGGGTGTGTGTGTATCTTTTCGCTAGGAAACAACGACTGGAAACGACTTTGAGCCGTTCTTTCGGGGAGCTCAGAAGAATTGAACCCCATATATGTAGGTTGAATAACATGCAATTCTCTCTCTGTTGTTTGTAACATTCAACGTTTTCTCACTGAATTCGGCTAATTACTAAAAAAAGACACTTTTTTCTTGCTTACACAATCCCATGTATATAATGCTCTATATCTTTCTCTCTCAACTCTCAACTCTCTGACAAATCTGCCTCAATTCTACATGAGGACACAGCACTTGCGACTGGAACTGGTGCTGTCGCTGACCACATCCCCGGTGATGCCGCTGAACTTGTTCACCGAACTGCTCGCCGGCGAGGATACCTCGAAATCCGAGATTAGGCTACTACCCATGGGACCCATGCCCATGCCCAGTGGCTGTGTGGATATGGGTGCTGATCCATTGCTGCTGCTGTTGCCATTGTTGTTGTTATTGTTGTTGCTGGTGTTAAGATTGTTGTTATTGTTGTTGTTGCCGCTGCTACCGCCGGCTCCTAAAACAGAACCATTAGTTGGAGCAGTTGGAGCTAGAATTGGATTATTGGCATTGCTTGTTGCTTGTTGTTGTTGGGATGACAATTCAAAATTATTGAGTACATTGGCGGTGCGTGAAAGCGAGCGTTGTTTTTTCAAATTGGACAAGGTAGCACCGTAGCCGTCGAGGGCAACATGTTGCTGCTGTAGCTGTTGCTGCTGCTGCTGTTGCTGTTGTTGCTGCAACATGAGCGCATGTTGCTGGAGCTGCTGTTGCTGTTGCTGGTGATGTTGCTGCTGCTGTTGCTGGAGATGTTGCTGATGATGGTGCGTGCTGTTGGTGTCTGGGATGTGGTGTTGGTGTGTATGTGTGTGTGTGGTTGGTTGGTGTGTTTTTGATTGTTGTTGTTGTTGATGATGGTGATGCGAGGCGGGCAGACGACACAGAACGGGCGAAACGAGGCACAACAACGACAACAAGGAACAAAAAAATAAATATATATATAATGAAACAGAAACAAGCAAATGTTATTTAACGTTTTTCTTTCCCTTTTGTTTTCCCGGAGAGTTAAGTTTTACGAATACCCCTTGACCAAGGAAAATGTGGTGGTTAGTTACATGAGATGGATGTTACATGCTGGTTTGTTATTATTATGGTTCTAGCCATGCATTTACTATCTTCTTTAATTGGGTTTCTTAATGCCTGTTTAAGTTCAACTTTAGCTTTATATCTTGAAAAATATAACAGCAATAGAGGAAATTATCCCGAACATTAAAATGTTGATTATATCCCCCTTCAGGTCACTTATTATAATTTTGTCAATGAAGAAGTCATTTCCGACCCTATAAAGCATATATATTCTTGATCAGGATCAAAAACTGA